>JACEVL010000202.1:410000-420000 GCA_020284085.1 Aporrectodea caliginosa
AGAGGTTAATTTGATTGTATTTTACTTTTAAGTTTAAAATGTTCTCCTTAAAACAGACACGATAATTTTTGCTAAACGCTTTGTTGTACCACGTGACAGGCTGCAACGAATCGTATCTGCGTCCGCGATCACCTGACCAGTCACGTGGTCGATCAAGCTATTTTAAAAAGTAAAATGAAGTCACCGTGACACTATTTTTAGCAGATTTAATTATTTAAAACTCATTTGTTATTACCGGATTTTTAGTTGCGGCTTTATGGCGCTGTGCCTTAATTGAAATGATTAGATTCGCCCTCTTTCTTTCTCCAGTATTTAGACACCTTTAAATCGGTTCTTTCAGGCAGTATATAGTAGTAATTTTCGTTTAATCGCTAATCCGCTTTTCTGTTCGTGTCTTTAATGTGTGGTGGGGAGCTGTCGTTTTCAATTTATGCCTATGCATGTATTTTAATTATGATGTCTGGTTGCATTGAATGAAAAAAGTTTGAAAATTAAAAAATTAAAATATAAATTTCATATCATAATTTCAGGTTTTGTAAACTTCATAATTACAGGTTTTGTAAACTTCAAACCAATGCTGTTATACCAAATTGAATAGCTGGATTGGAAATCTGTGTACATTATTGCTGTTTATCAGCCCGCTTTCATTTTACATTTTAAAAAAAATTTATGTGTGATAATTGCTGCAAAACAGTGTATAATTTTCCTGAAAGACCATCTTACAGTATGTTATCTTATACAAGTAACATTGACATTAATATCTGAACTATAATATTATGCTGCTAAACGATGAATATTAGTGACATTGTAAAGTACTGTTTAGATTCGCTTTAACTCTATCAATTTTGTTTTAACTGTATTGTACATAATTTTAAATTGTCGTCAACGGCCTTTGATGTCATACGATGACGTTAAACTACGGAATAATTTTCGTAAAAAATCGCTAATCCAACAGCCGAACTAGTTTAGGTTGGTTCGTTCCTGCTTAACGACACAGTGTCATAACAAAGATGATTGAGTCGCCCTCCTCCTTTATTCATCCTTAGGACTGGCACAAACTATTATCAGAGTCGATTAAAATAATAATGGTTTTGTTTACTTTTTAATATTGGTGTCGTTTATTTGACAATGGTTTTACGGATTGTTTTTATTTTCGTATTACGCTGGATAAGCTGTTGTCCAGAAAATAAAACTATACAATAATTGGAGTAATTTTTAAAATGTTTGCAGGTTCTTGTAACGTCAGTCTATAATTGTTCACCCGTTATAATAAGTAAATAAAGTAAGTAGGCCTCTATTCTTTAATGAGAAAGACTAGCAAACGCACAGTACATGACTAGGCCTACATGGCAAGCTTAACCCTCGGGCTACCAAAGGGGGGGGGTTGCCACCACCCCCCAGGTTTTTTCATCTCAAACTTTTCCGTATGGAATAAAAATTTGACCTTTAGGTAGCTGTAGGGGGTTCATTTACACACGTTTTGACGTAAAATGTGAGATGATATCTCACACCGTTCAAAAGTTATACCCAATATACCCGAGGCACCAGGGGGGTTGGATACCACCCCCCCATAGATTTTCGACTGTATCTTATCCGTCATTTAATATTAAGAGACACAAATTATACCATTCTATAGAGGGAATGTGGGGCTACATTTCTGTGGTCACTGAGTTGACCTGAGACAACCGGAAGTGCTCAAAATAAATAATAATACGCGTAATATGTGTGAAAAATGGCTGAATGGAAGCACTCCCCTTAGTTTTTGTCTGTCGCATATTCATTTGTCTTCCTGGAAGAGAAACAAAGATACCATTCTTTAGAGGGAATGTAGGGCTTCATTTGCATACCTACATCTTTGTCTTTTGAATACCGGAAGTGATCAAAAATAAATAATAATACGCGTAATCTGTGTGAAAATGGCTGAATACAGCATTACAACGTAAACCGATATATATGTGTGGATATATATGTATGGATGTACATTTATACTATATAAACATGTGTAGGGATGATTTTGTGTATCTTTTATACATAGATTAGTTTCAAAACACACATAATCTTATATTTGTTTATCCAAAAAGTACAAAATGTACGCAATAATATAAAATATTGCTAATTAATGGGTTCCATTGTTAAAAGTGATGTAATTTCGAGGTGCATTCACATAATGTACAACTAAATATACCATTCTGTGCAGAAATTAATGCTGAATCCATTGCTATATTACAAGTTATGATATGTGAAACCAAACACAAAATCAGAGGGGGTGGTAACCACCCCCCTTTAGTAGCCAGTGTTACAAAAATCTTGGTAGCCCTAGGGTTAATAGCAAACGAACAGGACTGCACAAAGCAAGTTTAATACATTCAAATAAACAAAAATTATGTACTAACCAAGAATTACCTTGAATAATTATTTTTAAAGAAAAGACTCCCTATTTTGACCAAAAATTAATAAAATTTCTGTCTTCTTAATAATTCTCTAACTATAACGGGTGGCTTTCTAGTAAGAATAAATTCTGAATAATTATTTATTATTACTTATAATTCTTTACAGAAAGGCAGTCGTCAGAGTTAGAGAATTATTTGCGTCATAATGTGACGTTATTTTAAAGGCATCGTTGCTAAACTACAAAAACTATTAATAGTAAATAATTACGTAATGATAAAACGTCATTTTAAAGAAACCGTTCCTAAGCTACAGAAGCTATTAATAGCAAAAAATTACGTAATGATAAAACGTCATTTTAAAGAAACCGTTCCTAAAATAGTAAATAATTACGTAGTGAAAAAACTTTATTTTAAAAAGACCTAAAAGGCCTAAGCTATAACTTTATTTTAAAAAGACCTAAAAGACCTAAGCTACAGAAACTATTAATAGTAAAAATAATTACGTAATGATAAACCGTTCCTAAACTACAGAAGCAATTAATTATTAAGTAATAATACGACGTCATTCTATGGAACCATTCATAAACTACTACAATTAATAATAGTAAATAAGTTGAAAAGGATAGATGCCGACTTCAATCAGTAATAAGCAAGCTAATCCGCCTCCGGTATCTTCCTGAAGACTACCCAAAATTTGAGCGACTTTGTCTTCAAGCTGACACCCGTCTTTTCTCTGCGGTCCTGATGAACCAGGGCCACGTACTGCATAGTTTACTTCCACCAAAAAAGCCCCAACAATATACCCTGCGACCGCGATCGCACGACCATTGTGTTCCTCTTGCAGATAATTTACAGCGAAAGACGTTTATTGTTAGAATGTTG
Organism: Aporrectodea caliginosa; assembly: GCA_020284085.1. Lineage (NCBI taxonomy): Eukaryota > Metazoa > Annelida > Clitellata > Crassiclitellata > Lumbricidae > Aporrectodea > Aporrectodea caliginosa. The sequence goes on from JACEVL010000202.1 coordinate 413,273, forward strand.
TACTCGTATTAACATTAACTGTTGATTGTTGTTAAGATGTATGTACACCAGAGTGCGGATATGCAATTGGTTTTATTAAAGAATATACTTACTTACTTTTACTTTACATGCAGATTAACGCGCCGCGGTGGCTGAATAATTGTAGGACTCACCCTAGACACCTTTTTAACGTTGTCAAATGACGCTATATAAGATTGACACGCGGTATCTCTGAGTTTCACTTCAAACACATTTGTAGACCTTGGTGCAAGAACCAGGTAAGTCGACTTACCTGGTTATCGTGAAAGTTAGCTTAAAATGCTCCTGACGTAGAGGCGCATGTATGGTGTAAATTTCAAGCTGGTAGCTGCAAAATTAAGGGAGTAGGTAGGACAATAACCAGGCAACTCAACTTACCTGCTTTGAGAATTTTCGCATTCCGGTGCCATGATTGCGTGCATAAATGAGATAAGTCAACAAACCCGGTTATTGCATAAAGATCATAGCCTCTCGGTTGCGAGCAATAGACATGTATGTGAACAAACCTGATTATTGCACGCAACCGTGAGCCAGTTATATACGTTGTCGGATGCATTAGCGAAGTAAGTAAGGATATAATAACAATATTCTGCCACTAGATGGAGACCATTTAACCATTTTCACGAACTTCAAATCGGTATCATTCAGTTACCTTCTTCTGGCTCATGTCTCTAGGCCTAATGTTTATCATTTCCATGCAATAACAAGGTTTGTTCACATATTAGATTCTTACATGTAAATAAGTTTCCAGCACCACACGAAAGTTGCTTATAATTTACATGCAACAACAAATTTTGTTCACTTACATGATTCTTGCATGGAAAGAAGTTCCAAAACTACAGGGAAGTTTCAATGCCATAACCAGGTTAGTTAACATATGTGATTGTTGCATCAAAAAAATTCCAGAACTACAGGGAAGTTTCAGTGCAATAACCAGGTTAGTTGACATATGTGATTCTTGCATCCAAAAAAGTTCCAGAACTACAGCGAAGTTTCAGTGCAATAACCAGGTTAGTTGACATATGTGATTCTTGCATCCAAAAAAGTTCCAGAACTACAGCGAAGTTTCAGTGCAATAACCAGGTTTCTTGTTCATTTGCCCATAAAATACTAATTAGCAACAGCCAACCTTTAATAATTTTATTTTATGATCAGTTACGATTAGATGCACCTTATACTTTTTAAATTTTGTCGTTATCTATTTCCTGGACGAAACGGCAAGCTTTTGAAGAGCAAAAACATTAAAACTCGATTTGCCGAAAACTATGATTTTTCACTTACCTGGTTCTTGCACCAATGTCTTCATTTGTAAACGCTATCAAACAAAGATTATAAGATTCAAGATTGAAACTCCGCCACTGCATGTTCGTGCGCTAGTACCAGGCAGTGTCAGTACCAAGCCTGGATGAAGGAGGAAGGAACACTAATGATCTTTGTTATCACGCAGTGTCATTAACCCTCGGGCTACCAAGGGGGGGTGGTTGCCACCCCCCTAGGTTTTTTTCATCTCAAACTTTTTCCGTATGGAATAAAAATTTGACCTTTTAGGTAGCTGTAGGGGTTCATTTGCACACGTTTTGAGGTAAAATGTGAGATGATATCTCACACCGTTCAAAGTTATACCCAATATACCCGAGGTACCAGGGGGTGGATACCACCCCCTAGATTTTCGACTATATCTTATCCGTCATTTAATATTAAGAGACACAAATTATACCATTCTATAGAGGGAATGTGGGGCTACATTTCTATGGTCACTGAGTTGACCTGAGACAACCGGAAGTGCTCAAAATAAATTATAATACGCGTAACATGCGTGAAAAATGGCTGAATGGAAGGACTCCCCTCTTAGTTTTTTGTCTGTAGCGTATTCATTTGTCTTCCTAGAAGAGAAACAAAGACACCATTCTTTAGAGGGAATGAAGGGCTTCATTTGCATACCTACATCTTTGTCTTTTGAATACCGGAAGTGATCAAAATAAATAATAATACGCGTAATCTGTGTGAAAATGGCTGAATACAGCGTTATAACGTAAACCGATATATATGTATGGATATATATGTATGGATGTACATTTATACTATATAAACATGTGTAGGGATGATTTTGTGTATCTTTTATACATAGATTAGTTTCAAAACACACATAATCTTATATTTGTTTATCCAAAAAGTACAAAATGTACGCAATAATATACAATATTGCTAATTAATGGGTCCAATTGTTAAAAGTGATGTAATTTCGAGGTGCATTCACATAATGTACAACTAAATACACCATTCTGTGCAGAAATGAATGCTGAATCCAATGCTATATTACAAGTTATGATATGTAAAACCAAACACGAAATCCAGGGGGTGGTAACCACCCCTTGGTAGTCCGTGTTACAAAAAGCTTGGTAGCCCTAGGGTTAAACTGAAATTATTACTATATAGGCTGTACACACGATATCTCAAACCTAATACGCTCACTCTATGCACCCTTATAACGCCATCAACCAATGCCATTCTATTCTATTCTATTCTATTCTATTCTATTCTATTCTATTCTATTTACGGACTTATAAAGCGCCTCGCACAGTACAACCTAATCAGAGGCGCTTCCAGTGCGAAGGGCCCCTCGAAAAAATAAAAGTCTTAAGAGAATGAGCAGAAACAGTAGTGTCCCAGATAACATCACAGCTCGAGTTATTGCAGAAAGGTCATTCCACAGCAAAGGGCCAACAGAGGCATAGGCACGATGCTGTGCGGTGGCACTATAGGATTGGCACAAAGCAGTGCAAACCTGATTGATATTTCGCAAAAGTTTATTGCAATTTCCAGTAAGTTGGGGGTTGCTATTAAATTTTTAAATTTTTAAATTATGATGAGAAAAGAAAATTAAACTCGATTCCGACATAAGTTGCTTTTCTTATTGGCTCTTGAACTCTCGTCAGTTAATCTAAAAATAGTCTGCAAATGTCTACGCCAGCCAAGAAACTAATTTTTAGCAAGGATCATGAGACCAAATTACGATTGAGATATGTTTTTGTTGAAACTTTATCATGCTACCAACAGTTATTACACAAAAAAGGAAAATACTTTATATAGAAGGACGCTATCAACTTAGAAAAGGTGTCCATAAGTTTCCAACGTTTAGCGCTATATTACGGCTACCAGAACGTAGACGTCAACCTTTTCGTCATATTATCGGCAGATTTAAAATTATGTCTACAGGTATTCTGGCTACGATAGATTTATGTCTCATGTTTCCAGCCATGCTGTTCAGAAAGTTTCATATACAGGAAATCGTAGTTGTAAGCGTATAGCGACATCTTGTGGCTTCCAGTATCGTTGATGCCGCCTCAGCTAACATCGCTTGTAATTATAAATGTATGTTTTTCGTAGTTGATGTTTAACGACTCTTCGCCATAATGAAGATGATTAGATTCGCCCTCCTCCCTTATCCAAGCTTTGGACTGGCGCCATAAGGGTTAAGACTCTGGTGGCGTTACGAATCACCGGGTATCCACAGTTTAAAGACGTCTCGTGGCAACAAATGGACAAGGAGCCTGATTGATAAGAGCGCTCGACTTGCGACGTGGAGAGTTCGGGTTCAACCCTCCTTTCCTGAAACGGTTACTGTGTATGGACCATGAAAAAGTCCTTCACTCACAATTGCTCAGCGCCATCGATTGAAGCTCGGTCTTTAGATAATGGCGCTTGATGAGTGCATGATAATCATAGGGCCTAATAATTAAAAAGGTCGTTCTTCGTCCATCTGCGGTTGGACCTTCTTTAACTCTTTAAAGACGAGCGTGTAGTTAAAGTGACTGGGAAACCAATGCAGCAGCTCGTCGTAAAGTGTTAAGAGAATACGTATAGAAACGTTGGTTAGTTGCTGTAAAATATGTGGTTAGAGTCGCCCTCTTCCTTTCTCTAGGCTTGGGACTGGCATTACCAGAGTACGAGTAGTGACAGCATTTTGTGCAGACATGATGAAAAAAATTTTACATCCATTGTCGGCGAACCATTTTATATTACATATTAATGGTTTTTAAAAGAGGTGTGTAAAATATTAGCACCCTCTCAGATTTAAAGTGTGAATAATACGTTGAGGGCTCGCCCTTTTGCCGACGTTACAATAGCCTACCGTACATACTTAGATGCATTATTCATTACAAAAGTTTAACGACATCTTGCGGATTCTATGGCCGTCGCCGTCTTTAAAAAGAGGTAATTGTATATTAGTTCTGTGTCGATTATTTGACGTGATGCCCAATATTTGAACGGTTATTTGACGTGATATTCGGAAGTTGAACGATTATTTTACGTGATGTTGGATATTCGAACGATTATTTGTGGTTTGATATTCAAACGATTGCTTTGATATTCTAAACATTGTAGTTTTGGATGATGGTCGATGAGAGCTTCTTATATAGCGCCAGGTTATTGTGTCGTGAATAATTATTTGTTTAGTAACGACCATTGCTCAAGACCTCGTTTTTGGCAACTTCAGGAATCCAATAATAATTTTTGTTTAAAAGTGGATTGATATAGCCCTATGTAAACATATTAAAAAGGTGTCTAACAATTCCAAATACTTATTCGTACTTGATTTCTTCCCACTGTAACTCCGCCATACGATAGTCAGAACGTCTTGAATAGAATAAATGAAATAATCAAGGTGTTTTGTGAACCGTTCTACATCCACACCTCATGAACATCAAAATTTCTAATCCTTGTCAGTGCATGGCTTTCATAATTTAATGTCGCAGTGGGTCACTGTAAGCGTTTGGTCGCGAGTGCCCCATTTAGACACCTTTAAAACAGCATAAACTTATCTTATATAAGCTTGGGACATCGGAACGGAATCAATGTGTTTTTGGTATCCTCTTACACGAATGTTGTGAACTGTCGTCAGCAGTTTTTGTCGCTGCAAGATTAATAATAATAATAATAATAATAATAATAATAATAAATAATAATAAATAATAATATTAATAAATAATAATAATAATAGCAATAATAAAAATAATAGAACGGTCATTTGAAGTGATGTTGACTATTCGAGTGTTTTTTGTCGTGATGTTGACTATTCGAACGATTATTTGTGGTTGAGATATTCGAACGATTACTTGGATATTTGAAACACTGCCTTTGTGGTGAGGGTCGATGATCGCTTCTTATATAGCGCTATGGTTTTTTGTCGTTAATTTGTTTATTAACAATCATTGCACAAGACCGTTTATTCTAATGATAACCATATATTTGCAAGAGAGGAATCTTAATTTTGCGGTGTGATGTTGACATATATAGCATGATGCGCACCTATTATAAAGGTGTCTTACAGTGCCATTTCTTATTCATACTCATTTTGTTCCTATTGGATATCCGCCGCAACATTTCACAGCGCCTGCACTCTAATCATAGACTACTTAAATTACAGGACTGTAGGCGCTCATGCTCGGGACTTGGAACTTGGGTCCATTCTCAATTTACACTTTTTATCACAGAAAATGAACGAATAGTCCGATTTGCATGAACTCTTTTTTGTTTTGTTTGTCTCAACGAGGGCTATATCGGGGGGAAATATTGACGCTAAATTCTAGATAATTCAAGGTCATTTCAAGGTCATAAAAATTGAAATCTAGCAAAAATCAGAGAAAAATGGCCATATCTCAGCCAATAATTCTTGAAATCAACTAATTCTTTCTTGTGTTTCTCTTCTAGATAAGGGTTCTCTGGGATAAGAAACAAGGCTATTAAATGTAAGGCGATCCAAGGTTATTTTAAGGTCAAAAAGATCAATTTTAGAAGAAAATCAGAGGAAATAGCCATAGCTCAGACAAATATAGTTACATTTTAATTATTCTTTTACCAATTTGCTCATGCCGATAAGGGCTACATTTGAGAAGACAGTACCTGAAGGTTAAAATAATCCAAGGTAATTTCAAGGTCAGAAGATCAAAATCTAGACCGCCTTTTAGAGAATAGGCCTACCTATAGATAGATTGGTTAGTTGCTGTTTAACGACGCTGTGTCGTAGCATAGATGATTTTCGTCTCCCTCCTACTTTCTCTAGGCTTTGGACTAAACTAGAGTTCGAATTATAGCAGATTTATAAAGAAGGTTCGAAAAGAAACTTAAACTTACGCCCGCGATCCCATTTATATAGCATATCCTGAGAGCTTTAAAGAGGTGTGTAAATTATCAGCACCGTTTGAGATAATAAGAGTGAATGCTACGCTGAGGTCTTGCCCTTTCCCGACGTTACAATAACCCATACATACATAAATACATTATTCATAAATTCTAAACGTTCAGCGACATCTTCCGGCTGCTATGACCGTTGATATCTTTAAAAAGAAGTAATTATTATAAGTTCAGTTTCTTCATTTCAAATCGTTCGTTGAGATAGGAACATTTTAAAAAGGTGTCTATAATTTCCCGCACGAGTTTACGTCCACGCAAAATTCTAAACGGTGAACAGTGTCGCCGAGAGTCGGCTGGCTGGCTTGCCCGCGGAGGCAAAGTCATGAGGCCTTGCTAGGTGGACTGGACGTCCCACTGGCTATTCGAACGGTTATTTGTCGTGATGTTGACTATTCGAACGGTTATTTGTCGTGATGTTGACTATTCGAACGGTTATTTTACGTGACGTTGGCGATTCGTACGGATATTTTACGTGACGTTGGCTATTCGTTCGGATATTTAACATGATGCTGAAT
>JACEVL010000202.1:425000-590000 GCA_020284085.1 Aporrectodea caliginosa
AGTTATAGAAAGAGCTATTCGAACGGTTATTTCACTTTGATGTTCGGAAGTTTAACGATTATTTGACGTCATGCTGGGTTTTCGAACGATTATTTGTGGTTTGAATATTCAAGTGATTGCTTGGATATTCGAAACACTGTATTTTTTAGCACCAGGTTATAGTGTTTTGAATTTGTTTCGCTCAATACCTCGTTTGTTACAATTACAGGGATGAAATCTGGACGTTTAGTTGAAAAGTTGACTTATATAGCCGTATGTGAACGTATTATAAAGGTATTATAAAGGTGTTTAACAATTCTATTACTTATTCAGACTTAATTTCTTCCAACTGTAACTACGCTATAGTAAGAACGTCTTGAATTGAATAAATGAGATCTCAGGGTCTTAGGTGAACCGTTCTTGATCCACGCCTCATTAACATCAAAATCTCTAATCTTTCTCAGCGCATGCATGGGCGTATTTAGGGGTGGTTTTTCGGGTTCAAACCCCCCAAATAAGTTTCACCAAAATTTGTTATATGCTTTTACATGGGAAATACCCCAAAAAACCTTAGTTTTTGCGACCATCTTCAATGGAACCACCCCCCCCAAATTTTTTCCTGACTACGCCCATGAGCGCATGGCTGTCATATTTATGTCGCAGTGGGTCACTGTAAGCGACTGGTCGCGAGTGCTTAAATTAGACACCTTTAAAACAGCATAAACGTATGCTATATGAGAATGGGACATGGAAATAAATCAATTTCCTTACTGTTTTGGACGAATGTGGTGAATTGTCGTCAGCGGTTTTTGTCGCCGCTAAATATGATAATAATAATGGCAATTTATATGGCGCCGTAACACAGCCATGCCGAAACAAGGGCGCCTTTCAGTCAACTAACAGAAGGGTAGGACTTAGAGAACAAATAACTCTTGAGTCCAGATTTGAATGAGTCAATTGAGTCAGCTGCTCGCAGGGTGGAAGAATGACCGTTCCAGCATCTGGGGCCGGCCGCTGAGAAAGCTAGGTCACCAAAGCGAGTTCTCATCCGTCGTACACGAAGATCGCTTTTCTCGAGCGATCGTAGTCGTTCCCGTAAGCGGAAAGAATGCGTCCCGATGCAGTAATCGCACAAATAGTGAGGAGCAGCTTCTTGAAGTAACTTATATACCAGCAAACAGATTTTAAACTCAATACAAAGAAGAATTGGACATTACCAAGGAGCGGCGTAACATGATCGTACTTCCTCCGGTTGCATAGCAGCCTCGCAGACGCGTTGAGAACGGACTGCAGGCAATCTAGGAGGCACTTGGGCGCATCGACCAGTAGGCTGTTGCAGCGATCGACTTGAGAGGTGACGAAGGCAGCAACAGCCGCTCTCTCAGCCTCGATCCGCTATGCCTATACACCCAACTCGTTCAACTCTGGATACATTCATCTGATTGGTCAACGTGTTTACGAGAATTTAAAGTCGAAGTAAACGGTCCCGACAGCTGTAAGATTGCGTTAAACAATTAAAACAAATTCTAACGCAACTTGGTCAGAACTCCCTTAGACACCTTTAAAAAGGCGCGAACAGAATATATATAAAGTTGGGAAACAAATGAAAAAATATGCAACCCTCGGAGCGCCGTTCGAGCAACTGCCTCAGAAGTTTCACTCGACGGCGTGGATGTCCGATGCGTACGCCTTGACGTGGCGAGGGGGCTTCAGCCGATCCTGACATCTGGCCAGCCAGGGAAGATGAGCTTCAGCCCGGTCTGACTCCTGGCCAAGCGGAGACGAGGATCGGTGACCAAGTACGCAGTGTGATTCTCGTTAACGATAACGATAACGAAAATGTTCGTTAACGAAAATAAAATGATTTCGTTAACGATAACTATAACTATAACTAAAAATATCATTAACTATAACTATAACTATAACGAAAATAACACTAACGAAAATTCATCTTTATTTTCGTTAATGCAAAAAATAAAAATAGGAAGTGCAACATGGACGATTCGACATAAATGAGAACGAAAAAATGCGATATTTTTATTATGCAATTTGTCAGTTACTTTGGAAACTCGTGTAGGCCTATTCATGAAGCTGAATGCACCCGGCCATGCTTCAAAGGCTTTCAAAACAAACAGCGTGTTAATACGCACAATATTGCTTATAGCCTTAATTAGTGTAACTAAGTAGGCCTATATAGTAACTAAAATTAACTAAAATAAAAATCCATTAACTATAACTATAACTATAACTAAAAAATAATACTAACTATAACTATAACTATAACTAAAATAAGAAACCATTAACTGTAACTGTAACTATAACTAAAATAAAATCTGTAAGGAGAATCACACTGCAAGTACGCAAGGGCAAAGTTACCTCCGCCACTGAACGTTCGTGCATTGCACCTCCGTGTTTTGTGCCAGTCTCAGTGCCAGTCCCAAGCCTGAAAGAAGGAGGAGGGCGACGCTAAGGGTCTTTGTTACCATACAGCTAGTCGTTAAAAAGTCCATACAACAGCTTTTAGAGACTCAGAATCATTTAAACTTCTCATGTATTGAAGACTGATTTATGCCCAACAAACGGCAAGAACTGTTCAAAAATAAGTTTGTTTTAATCGTAATCGTAATGGTAATCTTGAAATTTCTACAGCGCCCACAAAAGCGAAATCGCGGCAGCTCATTCACAAGCGCTTAATGAAAATGAATCGATAGGCAGGGGGTGGGGTCAAGACCCAAAGGTCAGGCAGGCAGACATTCAGACGGCAAATGTGGATGGAGATTGGAGTTGAAACGACGAGGATTCTGAGGAGAAGAGGAGTTATCGGGATAGGATTTGTGGAAAAGCAGTGTTTTCAGTTATGTATGATCCCGCCCAATATATTCACATGGTTCTGTATAATGCGCGAACAGAACTTATGTAATTATAAGGACGTTATCAGCTTAGAAAAGGTGTCCAAAAGTTTCCCGCGTTTAACGGCATTTTACGGGAACTGACTGTAGACATCCTCATACCTTTTCTCCACATTATCGGCAGATATATTTGTCTACGGGCCAATGTCTGCTGTTTAATAAACAGGAAATTGAACTGTGTAAGCGTATGGCGACATCTTGTGTCTACCAGTATCGTTGACGTCGACCTTAACTGGCATCGCTTGTAATTATAAATGTGTATTGACAATTAGTAGGTAGTTTATGCTAAACGACTCTTCGCCATCGGGGGGGCGATAGCGCATTGGATAACATCTGGCACTAGAGAGTGAAGGTACCGAGTTCGAGCTTCCGTTGGGCGGATATGCTGTGTAGAGCTGCTATTAGCGCCGTTGTACTGCAGGCTGTCTGTTCTGTTAGTAGTTAAGATTTAAATTGCATAACATGTAAATGTACAGCGCAGTGCGTTTGTCAGGCGCTTATTAAAGAAAAGATATTATTATTATTATTATTATTATTATTATTATTATTATTTTATTATTATTATTATTATTATTATTATTATTATTATTATTATTATTATTATTATTATTATTATTATTATTATTATTATTATTATTATTATTATTATTATTATTATTATTATTATTATTATTATTATTATTATTTTTATTATTATTATTATTATTATTATTATTATTATTATTATTATTTATTATTATTATTATTATTATTATTATTATTATTATTATTATTATTATTATTATTATTATTATTATTATATTATGAAGACGATTAGATTCGCCCTCCTCCCTTATCCAAGCTTTGTACTGGCACCATAAGGGTTACGACTGTAGTGTCGTTACGAATCGCAGGATATCCACAGTTTAAAGACGTCTCGTGGCACCAAAGGACAAGGAGCCCGATTGGAAAGAACGATCGCCTTGTAACGCGGAGAGTAGGGGTTCGATCCTCCTCCCCTTAGACGATTACTGTTCGGTGCCTTGCAGCTGGAGGGTTGCGGGTTCGAATCCACCTCAAAGCGTCGCGTAGGGACCCTGGGCAAGTCCTTCACTCGCAATTGCTCATGCGCTTCGGCGTGAAACTCCGACTACAGCAGTAGTCGGGAGCGCCTCTGAATAGGAAATCTGGTAGAGGCGCTATATCAAGTGTTCAAATACAATACAATACAATACTGCGTAGGGACGTTGAGCAAGTCCTTCACTTACAATTGGTCAATGCCATCAATTGATGCTCGGTCTTTGGATAGTGGATCTAAATGAGTGCATAATGGTGATAGGGCTTAATAAAAAAGGCCGTTCTTCGTGCATCTTCGGTTACACCACCTTTGAGAAACTACATAAAGGAAGGTTGGTTAATTGCTGTTTAAATAGCCACTCAAAAAAAGAATAATGAAAAATAGGAAAAAGATTTTTTTTAAAGAGAGAATTACAATAAGAAAGAGCCAATGGGCCAAACAGAACGGAGATACAATAGAAACACAAAGACATCGACGGCCATAGTAGCAAAAGGATGTCGTTAAACAAATGGAATCGTCATCATTGCTGTTTAACGATGCAGTGTGGTAGGATAGATGGTTAGAGTCGTCCTCCTCCTTCCTCTAAGATTGGGACTGGCATTCCCAGAGTGCGAGTCGAGTGCGTCGGATTTATAGACTTGTACGAATAGGAAAAACTTATGGACTCAGTATGCGATCCCTTTTCTAAACTTATGGACTCAGTATGCGATCCCTTTTCTAAACTTATGGACTCAGTATGCGATCCATTTTCTAAACTTATGGACTCAGTATGCGATCCCTTTTCTAAACTTATGGACTCAGTATGCCAAACCGCAACTTAGTACAAAGAAAGAGAAAAAAATGTCTAATAGACTAATCATCTGCTACGCCCGATCTGCATGGTGGGATAAGGTGCCTGATGATCTTAAAGTATCACAATTATGCTTCCAATTCTTTTATTAATGGTTTCTCAGTATGTAAACGAGCACAGTAGAGCACTTATTTTTCTTCGATTTATTACACTTCCAAAATCTTAGTTTACTGCTTTTGTCTTTTATGAAAGCTTGGCCGTTATCAATCAACTGTGACTGTACTTTTTCGTTGTTCACGTATTGCAATGCCTTGGTACAAAGTCACGTTTCTGCTAAGGTGAATGAAACATTTTAAGCAGCATTGTTTGAAGCAAGGTCAGAATCGGTTCCAGGTCAAGATCCATTTAAGGGTCAGGCAGACTGCTTGTTTGAAAGTGATTTTAAGGGATGAAAATATTAATGTTTCAGTCTCAGAAGTGGATTGGACGTCAGATAATTAGCATCGAGGTGGAGCAGGAGTAGATAATTGCTTTCATTGTACAGGTATATTGCTAGTAACACTTTACTAGTAAATTGACGCGATTGCCTTAACTGTGAATTACTAATAGGACCTAGCCTACATATGTAACTGGAGCTGGAAAGGAATAAACTTGCCAGGGATACTGTTGAAATAATCATATTATTTCAGAAACCTTCCACATGGAATCTTTTGCCCCAACCGCCACAAATGTATAATTTAATAATTAGCCCATTTGTCTGACTCCACTTTTCTGTTACTCTGTAGGCATCTACGTCTCAGCTGTGCAACCAGTGATGGTCGATCTCTTCGGCATGAAAGATTTCTCCAAGACACTCGCCTTCTATCTCCTCTTCAACGGAATTGCCTCTTTCATCTGCCAACCATTTGCAGGTAAACTATAATGACATGCATGATCGAGCTTAAAATTATTTATTCTAGGTATATCATCAATTAACTCAGAACAGAGCATTTAAGTGCATTCACTTTTCGTTTTGCCATACGAGTACGACTACAAGGATTGTTTGGGGATTGTCATCACCCTCATTTATGTCCTAAAGTTAGAACATCATTGTGATATAACCATGCTGTCTTTTACATAACCTCGCATTTGTTATCCATAGGTTGGCTGGTGGACTTGTCTGGTGCATTTCGTCTGGCATTCCTCGTCAATGGTCTGATTCAGACATTCAGTGGATTCCTGCTGCTCGTCCTCGTATTTCTAGGTCCTTCCAAATCAAAGACAACTCAGAACATAATCAGCGAAACTGACGTTGAACCAACAACCGTCACTGCAAGTGTTGATTCCAACCTCATCAAATCCGACCACAAAGAGAACAGTTTTAAAAGCTAACAGTCAGTTCATGTAGGCATGATCTGTGCTGTGAACCCTCTAGAAATTTCTCTCCATTTCTGTCGAAGCACACTTCCCGACCTGTCCTTGCCTCTGCTCTTATATATCTTCATATACTTTTTTAGCAGTGTTTATTAGATGTATGTACAGCGTGTACACTCAAGAGCGATTAGCAAATGGCTAATTAAAAATATACTCACTTGTGTACATGTACTATGCAGTTCTATGTCTTGTATGACTTGCTTCACGTTCGACATCCCCCGACAGTACATTGTCAAGTTCTTTAACACAAAATGCCCCAACGGTTCAATGAGTGCAAAATGCATCCTTGCAATTACGGTATTGATATAGCATTGGTCTGTTCGAGCCTCTTAACGTCTGCAGTGATAATCGTAAACGTGATTGTAACATCCAATTTCTAAATCGCCACTTGAAAGCTAATAAGATGGAGGGGAAAGATTATATATGAAGAGTTGGGTATCATCTGTATATAGATGGTGGTCAACAGAGGAGGATATTACGTGATGGCTAAGCGGTGTAGTATATAAGGTAAACAGAAGTGGCCCAAGGACGTCGAAGCCTTGGGACACCATAATATAAAGTAGGAGTGATTGTGACAAATGGTTGTAGGTTTAACAGAGAAGTATCTGGAAGACAAGAGCCAGTGTATAGCAGTGAAACATTCGCAGAGGATACTTAAGAAATTGCTTTTGAAATTCAACAGCATTAGAAACGTCGCAGATGACAATTATTTGTCATTCATTCATTCAGTCATTCGTTCGGTCGGTCGGTCAGTGTGAGTCAGACAGACAGACAAGCGGCATGTATAACAGTTTCAATTTCCTATTACACTACTATAAGGATCCTGGAAATTCAGTGTAACTCGGGACACGGTGGCCGATTGGATGGAGAAACTTAGTCACTACCTGTATGTACTCTGTAAGTTCTATGGCGCCGTAACCACAGTCTACAAAAGCTACAAAAGCGATTACACAAAGCGATAACATCGAGCGGAGTATAAGCTACTTACGTGAACAGAAGCGCATACAAAAAACGAATTGAAGTATAAATCGGAGTAAGCTATGGTGAACAGAAAATTCTTTAGTATAGCCTTGAAGGGCTCAACCGAGAACACTCTTCCAGCACCTTCCACCGGCAGTTGAGAAGGCAAGGTCGCCAAAATCGTGTCCTCATCAGTCGCTCGCGGTGATCGCCCTTCTCACGCGATCTCAGTCCAAACCCTGCTGCTGATGACGGCGTATCTATAGACAGTAGTCCCTAAGATATTTCGGCGCATGAAGTCGGTTACCATCTAATCAAGACTTCTCTCTAGATAGTTCCGACTATTGCCTTCCTTATAGGCCTACGGTTTATAGACGGCAATGTCCCGACACAATTTTTCACACATCAGTGCCTGATGGTCTAAAAATATTCTCATGGGACTTCAATCAACTGTGACTGTACTTTTTCGTTGTTCACGTATCGCAATGCCTTGGTTAAATAATAGCTATTAAATAATAGCTTATCAGTGTTGAGACTTATATTGTATGGCACCTGAGGGTCCTCCATACATGACGAAAGGTGAACAAAGTTAACATCCGGACCCACGCACATGATCATCAGAATCTCAGTGTGCAGCAGCTTGCATGCAACGACCAAAAATTAGAAAATAAATACAAAAACATCAGCTAAATGACAGCCTAGTAGACGTGTTATAACGAGAGTGGTGCAGCTGTTTAAATCTACTAGGCCCATAGTTTCAAGTGTTTGCTCATTTTTCAATGAATTGATCCGGCGAAATATTTCACTACCGTTGCTTGTCTGAATAGGTACCACAGCGTTTAAGGTCCCCGTGTACGGACCGTGCTAGCCCGAGATTTAAATCACTCACATCTCACGGGAGGCGAACGGTGAGGCGCCGGAAACAAAGATGCATGGAACGTATGTAGCCTATATTCGTTTATTTCTATAATACAACAGGCAAAGCTCCGCCACTGCTCGTACTTTTGCAGTGCCAGTCCCAAGCCTGGATAAAGGAGGAGGGCGACGCTAATGATCTTTGTTATCACACAGTGTCGTAAAACAATAACTAACCAAACAACAGGCAAAACGCAGTACGTGAACAATGCCAGTAGTCATTAAGGTTAATAATGGTTGAGCTTGCTAGCATAAATTTTTATGTAACATTCGTGGGACAAAGGTTATCGACTCTTATATCGAGTCTTCTTTAGCGGGGACGACGAAGTTGTTATAGGCCATTTTGCCGACAGTTACATGTATATAATGGTTCTCGTTGCGGTGGGTAGAGGCCAGGGAGGATGCGAAGCTCATTGGCCTGGTCCTCTCTGAACAGAGAGGCGTCTGCCGCTTGTGCTACGTTTCAGCCGTCGGAGCATTAGGATGTAAATGCGTACACTGTTAAAAAAGTATACCTAATTTAGCTCAGCTCTACCTAGGCGTTGAACAGTCAAGTTAATATTCTAGTTGTCTATGGATGAAATCTGCCGTCAATTAGTGTCAGTAGACTTTAGACCTAACTCGATCGCAAATATCAATAGGAATGAAGAATTCGTACAGAGTTCGATCGTTTATCAGGTCAACGAGAGGGGATGTTGCGGGAGAGTGACGTGGCCTAGGTAAGGGCACCGCGAACAAATTTAATGGCCTTAGGGCTTTTATCTGTAGATGAATGCATCAGCCAATCGATAGACAATGATGCGTTAATCCGTTTGCATAAGCAGGGTTCATAGTAACATATCCTACGTATGAAAGTGTTACGTGAACCTGCCTATGCATAAATAGCAGGACGGTGGAAAGTATACATTTTCTGCTTTGAAACGCCTAGTTAACGGCGACTGATATCGATAACACTGAAATTATTCTCGCAGTCGATTGATCTTTGTTAACTGGTTCAGCCAGAACTCAGAACATGGGAATGTCGAGTGAATATCGATCGTAACTCAAGGTTTTATATTCACGGCGTTATATAGGTCACAGGAGTATTTGAGAATAATGATTGGCGAAGCGAACATCCGTCGCGTTGAGCGGCTTCACTTTGGGATTAAAAGGCCGCTCGGTTGATTCTCTGTACTTCCGGTAGAACTGACCTTAGAAATGACGAAGGTCTTGGATCGCGGCTTCAGCTGGGTCATCTGTGGAGTGACCTTCTCCAGTTACTTCTTCAATATGATGGGTTTGGCAGCGTTTGGAATTCTCTATCCGGATATCATTGATCATTTTTCCAGTAGCAACGCGCAGACGGCTATAATCGGATCTCTTAACAGCGCAGTTGGAGCGATTTCCGGTGATCAATCTATCTATCAATCAATGAATCTATCAATCAATCAGTTAGTCAGCTAGTCAATGAGTAGTCCTAACTCAATCAATCATTTTCACTCACAAACTCATTCACTCACTTTATTTACTCACTTCTTATATCACTCACCACTCAGTCTGTCTTATAATTTCATCTAATGACTTTTATAGCGCCGTCATAATAACGTATATCCGTGTGTATGCCAACAGGCACTCACCTGATGGATGTGTGCATATAACACTGTAATAGGCCTGATGCTGAATCCGATCATCCCTCAAGTGGGATGTCGACCAATTGCCATCGTCGGGAGTCTGATCGGTGCCATTGGCTACGCTGGCTGCTTCTTCGCTGAAAGCATTCTCCACCTCTGCATTGGATTCGGTATACTCAGTGGTAAGTCAAACTACACAACGAGCATCTAATCAAGGCATTGTCTAAAATAGGTCTTACGTTGAAACCTAATCAAAGACAGCGATCTAATCCTTATCTAGTCCACCATTTAATATTGCCATCTAATCTATCATATGTGATTTCCAGGAGAGAGAATGTGACCCTTCTTCCGCCCATGTGCGGACGTCCGTTAATTTTGAGTATTTCAAAGGAATTCTACACTCAGCACATCACCCTTTTATGTATTGGAATTGCGAGATTTGGCGTCGATCGGTCGTCTATATTTGGCACGTGAAATCGCAATAAGACAAAAGGCCAGAGCCTTTGCTCGAAATTTTTCATACTAATATTGAAAATACATTATTTAAAACCGCCAATCAATTTATTTTATACGGCCGATGCAAACGTATTGATTCGATCTCTTAGTTGTTCATTTAAATATATCTGAAGGAAATTATAGCGCCACTTCCATAACATTGAGGCGTCCTCTGCGCTAGCCTAAGTGATGTTAAACGTCACTAAGAACAGAATTTTCATCAGCAAGCAAAAACACTGCACAGAAAACTAGGACAGTCACCAGCCTGTGGTTCATGAACACACGGCCAACACGCGAAGTACAAACAATAGATTCCAATACAAAGTTTACAGATAACTTTCACGGTCATAGTCTTTGGACCGAGTTATGTCGACAGGATGGAGTGGTGGTGACAGATGACGCAAGTCCGGCTATCCATGAAGCCGCCTGGTGCATGTGGATCAGGTATTCGTCACCGGTCGGTCGGTCGTTCTGTCGATCGAAGCGCTATTAGCGAGCATCGGTCGAGGTCACTACAAAGCCCTCATCGTTAGGCCTAATCCTCTGCGTAAACCGAACACCAACAGACTATACGACGTGTTGAATGTAACTCTAAATGGAGCCCACACATTTTCTACAGCGACTGTACTTATGGTCTCTATACCCTGCTAATTTTCAATCAATTTATCGGGTGAGGAATAATCGCTGCCAGTTTGAATCGGTGTCACGCCATTTAAAACCGCCGCGTACGGACCGTTCTAGAAACCACTGAGGAAAGTGAGGAAGTTTAAAGACCAGTTAGGCAAAACAATCGGCTAAAATCTTGAAGCAGGCTAACCAAAGACCGACGTGGTCAGTTGTTAACATGCGTTCAACACGCGGTTAGTTGCGCCTATTATTATCACGTATCTAGATCTAATGTTTCGCGAGTGAAGTCGGCTCATACGGCAACGCTTAGTCAAAGCAAAGTCCACAAGAGCCACAAGAGGCTGTTTGGTCAGTTTCGTGCCTTGCAAGACAACAAAATTATTACCAATTTGCAGTGCTGACATTATTAAACCAGCGACGGTTTAGTCCCAATTTCAGTTAGTAAATTGACTCGTGT
This sequence comes from Aporrectodea caliginosa, assembly GCA_020284085.1. Classification (NCBI taxonomy): domain Eukaryota; kingdom Metazoa; phylum Annelida; class Clitellata; order Crassiclitellata; family Lumbricidae; genus Aporrectodea; species Aporrectodea caliginosa. The sequence goes on from JACEVL010000202.1 coordinate 436,213, forward strand.
GCCCACACTCTATTTGCCTCTGTATTCAAGTGATCATACTATTAGCTACAAAGTGACGGCACACTATAGATATGCCATGTTATGTCGCATAGCATGGTTTTTCACTACTTTTGGTTCAAATTCCGCCAAGGCAGAAGTTTGTTTCGAGATTTCTGTTCTATACGCGCTCTCAAGCCAACTCAGCTATAGGCTAAATGAGTACACTGACTGTACACTGTCGGTGTGAAGATGAGACGGCGAGACATCAGACTGGCAACTCACCCTCATAAATTATGATGAGGCCAAGTATGTTAATGCAGTCGCACTTTATACCCATGACTTAGGCTAACTTAAAGAACTGCTCTTCTTCTAGGTTTTGCTAACGGTATGCTGTTCTTCTCGAGTACCATAATCCTCCATCATTACTTCGATCGGCGTCGAACCCTGGCCGCTGCCATTGCAACATGCGGTGTCAGCACCGCTACGTTAACGATACCTCCGATCACCAGATGGCTTATCAGTTGCCTCGGGTGGAGAACAACGACGCTTGTCATTAGCGCCATCTTTCTTCAAAGCGCGATTAGTGGAGCTCTAATGCGGCCGAATAACCATGACAACCACAAGCCAATGGCAAGCGATGAAAGTAAAGGCTCATCTTCATATTCTGTCATTCTGTTTGTTACTGGTTTTGAATTGCGCTTTGGCCTAAATGTTCAAGGTTTATGCAGATGATTTGCACCTGGAGTTGCTAATATTATTATTGGCAAGAAATGTAGCTCTTTAAAACTTTTCGCAAATGTAGATCTCCGATTGTTCTCATTTTCTCGCAGAAGCTACGTTACGTAAAAGAATGCTTCATGTTTATGCTTCAGCGCTGCATTGAAACTAGTTAGCACGAGCCAGGTAAATGCTGTATCACTTTTGGTTCAAGGTCAGAGCACGGATATACCGCCGCGGTAGACGATCGCTAAGGTTGTAAGCCATTTGTGATGGCAACGGTGGTCGTATTGCCTGGTTGACCCAGAATTGGGTGCAGAATGCCATAGGCCAACTTTTTCAACAGCGGACACACTTGTGCAATTTTACCTAACTTTCTCAGATGTGACAGCTTCAAAAATTCCTCCTAGCATTCGTATCAGTAAACTCCAAACTTCTAAAGAACCACATAAAACCAAGTACAGTCATCAGCTTATTCAGGAGCGCTGGACCTGACAATTCCTGCAGAACACTTGTAGCCCCTTTGCTTATTGACTACAAATCACAGGCCCGTTAGCTACGGAGATTATCATTGCCTACCCTAATTGCCATAGGCCAGGCTTCGACTCAGTGCAGTAATCTTGGCACTTTTGCGCAAACAACTATCTAATGCTTGGATTTGATGAGCTTATCATGTAAAGTGCTTATTACGTTTTTGACGCCACTATATATGGACTAACAATATTTGCGAGTATTTAAATCTAGTTGGAGATTTGCAACGTGTAGGGCCTTCATGAATATTGATCGATCGAGATCGCAGTACCTCACTCTGGTCGCCCACTGCATTCATTAGCTCTTGCCACTTCATCGCGAGGTTAAGTACTTACTGCGCAAGAGATTTAATTCTTGCTGGCTATTGTTATATCACAACTGTTAATCGCTGCATCTTTAGTAATATTTAGCTGCGCGTGATGTGTCAAACCGTGATAAGCCCCTGAATTGCTGTGGCACATGTGCGATCGGAGGACTGAGTAGGTCAAAGTTGCCTCCTAATTTAAGCGCGTCTGATGTTGAGTGTATGAACGATATCTTAAACTGTGTTCCGTTTTTAGAGTCTGGTGAAGCGGTGCATTCGTCCGTGGGATGCTGTAGCTCCGTAATTCGCGGTGCATCATGGTTGGCCAGGTCGATCTGGACCAGTTTCGACGTTACCATCTTCCGCAACCCCCGTTTCCCCATCTTCCAACTCGGAAGCTGTCTCACTGTCTTCGGCTACATAGTCCCGTGCGTCTTCATTCCCATTATGGCCAATACCTCCCTAGGTATGAGTCCTTCCACAAGCGCCTTGCTGCTGTCCCTGTGGGCTGGGTCCACGATCATGGGTCGCATCTCTTCTGGTCTTATGGGGGACCGTCTGTCGTTCTTCAGGCTCCCAGGTAGAAGGGTCTACTTGTATGCAGTTCCAAACATCTTCTGCGGTCTCTGCACAGCATCCGTCTACGTTATTAGCAGTCAGACGGCGTTTATCTTTTACGTCATCCTCTTCGGATTTCTGACGGGTAAGATCAAAATGTTTACAATAACTCTTTCCCTAGAAGTCACCTTCCCCTGGTGGATCTATTTCTAAACGTTTTCTCTCCATCGAATCGGTTGGGGAACTGTTCTCCCACGGCGTATCTGTTTCACAATAAATTCGACCCCTCAGAGACTCGCCCTATATTCTAAGTCTTCAGCGGTGAAATTATTTCATATCTGCTGAAATAAACTCTCCCCGGGAGACTTTATTTCTTTTAATAGGTACATAGTCACGTTTCTGTTCAAGTTAATGAAACATTTTAAGCGACTTTCTTTGAGGCAAAGTCAAAATTGGTTCCAGGTCAAGATCCAACTAACCGTTTGCTTGAAGGAGATTTAGAACAGACGTAATATTTCAGTCTCATGTGTAGTTTGGAAGTCAGATACTGAGAATCAAGGTGGACGAGGAAAAGATTATTTCCTTAATTGTATATTACCAGTAACACATTACTAGTAAATGGACGTTATTGCCTACTCTGTGAATTACATGTAACTGGGGATGGGAAGGAGTGAACTTGGATACTGTTGAAATAATTATGTTATTTTATAAGCCTGCCACATGAAATCTTGTGCCCAAACCGACACGCATGTATAATTAGTGTGACTCAACTTTTCTGTTACTCTGTAGGCAGCTACGTCTCAGCTCAGCAACCAGTTATGGTTGATCTCTTTGGCATGGAAGATTTCTCCAAATCACTCGCCTTCCTTCTTCTCTCCACCGGAATTGCCTGCTTCCTCTGCCAACCATTTGCAGGTAAACCTTATACTGACCGGCAAAGCAGGGCCTTTATTTATTCCAGGTATATCATCACTACTATAGTATTATCTAACAGGCCTATGAGCCCTTTGGATTACCCTTTTGGACAACCCCTCTGACCAGACGCAGCTCTCCTGAATTAGTTGTGGTGCCCTACGCTTAGCTTTCGAGTGGTGCTTTAGAAGTTCGGAGTTACCATTACGATCTGGTCGCTGAAGGGTGACTGTAGGCCTATGTTTTGGTCAAGCATTACCACCATCCCTCTTTTTAAACATAGAATGATCAAACAAAATATCAGGGCCTAAGAATTACTCAATCCAAACTCTTTGCACAATAACATAATATGTCTTACTCCATAAAGTGCCCTTGGCCAATGGCACTTTGGCCATGCTTCACTCTCTCAAATCCAGACGCCAACAAATTCATTCTCTAAAATGTTTGGAGAGAGAAACTGGATTCTAACTAGGAATATTTGTTGGTTTTAAGCACACAATCGCCTTAGTCAAAATATACATGTAGGTCGGGATCTGAAAGAATCGTTAATGTTTTATTGCATTCTGTTCGTGGTTAGAAAGGACTCAAAATGATATTATTAGGCCTAGTGATAGGACAATAATTTTATATGGGCTGCAATCTAGGTCAAGTTTTTGATAAAGCTGTCTGGAGCGCCTCTGCAGAGTTGTTTCGAAGAGGAGTGGTACAAATTTGCAATTTCAGTAAACAAAATTACAACTGGATGTTTCGTTATTCAAAATCAGGAAGGCCGTCCTTAAGTCAGTATTGCAATGTAAGTTTAATGTAGGCCTAATATGCACCTCCAACATTTTTCAGTGCCACACAAAAGCCACGCCAGGAAGACCAGGTTATATATAACGGCACTATATCAAATCAAGTCCGCAGTAGTCAGATTATTATAAGCACGCTGTACTAGGCCTATACATAATCTCAAATTTGTCATCTACAGGTTGGCTGGTGGACTTGTCTGGTGCATTTCGTCTCGCATTTCTGGCCAATGGTCTAATTCAGACATTCAGTGGATTCCTGCTGCTCGTCCTCGTCTTTCTAGGTCCTTCCAAATCAACGACAACTCAGAACATTATCAGCGAAACTGACGTTGAACCAACAACGGTCATTGCAAGTGTTGATTCCAACCTCATCAACTACGACCACAAAGACAAAAGTTTTAAAAGCTAGCAGTCAACTCATGTAGGCCTGATCTGTGTCGTGAACCCTCTAGAAATGTTTCTCCATTTCTGTCAATCTGTGCTTCCCACCTGACTTTATATCTCTTCGCACACTTTTAACAGTGTTTATTAGATGTCTGTACACAAAGTGCAATAAGCAATAATTATTGGCTAGTAAAGAATATTTTTACTCATTTTCTTACTTATATGCATGTACAATGCAGATCGTGTATGATTTACCCAACGTTCGACGTGCCAATGTAGCGACAGTGACCCTTGCTACAAATTATAATTAATATATAAAGTTTTGGTAAGATTGCCCAAACTGAGTAAAAGTTAAGCACACCATTTTTATTGTTGTGTTTCCAACGAGAGAGCGACTGCTGTTCGGCTAGGAGTTGACTCCTTGGCAGCTCCTCACAGCAGTTTCCAACTTCCTCGCAGCAGTTCCCAGCAGCTCGCAGCAGTTTCCAGCTCCTCGCAGCAGCAGCAGCAGCAGCTGTGGCAGCTGTCCCCGCCATTGGCCTCTGTCCAGAGCTATATAAACCACTTGGGAGATGCGCAATTGCTCGACTCGTTAGTCCGAAGGTAAGATAATAGATTTCGCAGCGCCCGCGGTTTGAAGCCTGTGATCGAAAGGATAAGAACTGCGTAAATCACCTAGAAATATGTCTATTCCCAGTTTAACAGTTATTAAGAAGTTTAAGTAGATCTTGCGATTTAGTCATGTTATTTCGTAAGTAGAACTAAGCTTGAAATAATGCTGAGTTTTACGCCAGTGGATCATTTTGCTCGGTATTTCGATTGCGAAAGAATGGGAGTTCACTTTAGAATATGCTTAGTTTCCGTGTAATATTACCTAGAAGCCCGTTTCTGGACAACAATTCAAATTAAGACCATTTGTAAGCCCCTTTTGCATTTAATATTGCATAGTTTATACTTGCTCCTTTTGTAACAAAGAGTATGATTACAATCCTTTGTTGGAAGAATTGTTTTTAAGAAACAGGTTGCACATATTTCGATTGCTGACGTTTAAACTTGTAAAGCTAATGGCTGTTCTTTTCTTAATTTCACGATGCCTCAGTCTTCAGATAAACTTCTTGTCGAAGGCGAAATGTCTGTTGAGGAAGGTCAATTGAAATGTGCCGTCATTTAGTGGCAGTAGACTCTAGATTGATTGGAGAAGAGCTGGAACAGGTGTCAACCTGGGCCGAGCGTAACAACCTGCGGCTGAACACAACCAAATCCAGGGAAATGATAATCACGCGACGAGGAACTGAGGCAAATCCACCAACGACTGAGGGAGTGGAACGAGTAGGAACAATGCGGATCCTCGGCGTAACATTTCAGCAGGACTTAAGTGTGGGATCCCACGTTGACGAGGTTCTGGGAGCTTGTGCAGGTTCACTGTATGCCCTGCGAGTCCTACGAGCAAACGGTCTCCCACCTGCAGCTATGCACGCAGTTGCCGAGGCAACAGCAGTTGCAAGACTCCTGTACGCCGCCCCAGCCTGGTGGGGCTATACATCAGCAGCCGATCGGCAGAGACTTGAGAGATTGCTTGCCAGAACTCAGCGCATGGGTTACCTGTCAGCAGGCGCTACATCGATTGCAACACGAGTTGGTTTGGCGGAGGATCGGCTGCTCCAGGCGGTAGTCTGGAACGATTCACATGTCCTTCGAGGTCTTTTCCCGCCAAAGAATAGTAGACGACCCGGCCTTAGAGCACGAATGCACAACTTTGATCTTCCGTGCAAAGACGATAAGAACTTTGTCTCAAGGGTCCTTTACAAACATATTAATCGAGTCCCCAAAGCCATCAATTAACTAACATTGTTTGCTCTATCCATTTATCCAACAGAATTGTATTTAGTCTTCATGTTCCAGGTTGCGGTGTGTCAGCCTGTTTTGCAAATTAAACGAATATACATAGACCTAACCCGTTTGCAAACACAAATAAACATGAACAGAACGTGCAGTAAGAGTCCAATCGTTAGTCAGACTAAAACGATAGGGGGTTGTCAACTAAGAGCGACATTGGCAAGGGCAACGAGGACAAAATGTAATGGCCTCGGACTTTTCTCTTTAGACGAATGCATCAACCGAGCTATAGACAAATGATGCGCTAATCCGATTGGATATATATAGGCTTCACAGTAGGATATGCAGGCAATGCCAGGCATATAATTATATACGTATGACTGTATTGCGTGAAACGGCCTATGCATAAGTAGCAGGACCGATGGAAAGTATCCATTCTGTGCTTTGAAACGCCTACTTATTAGCGACTGTAATCTGAAATTATTTTCGCAGTCGATTGATCTTTGTTAACCGGTTCAGTCAGAACTAAGAACACAGGAATGTCGCGTTGATATCGGTCATAACTCGATGATTATAATCACAGCGTTATATAGGTCACAGGAGTGTTTGAGAATAATGATTGGCGAAGCGAATATCCGACGCGTTGAGCTGCTTCACTTTTGGATTAAAAGGCCGCTCGGTTGATTCTCTGTACTTCCGGTAGAAGTGACCTTGGAAATGACGAAGGTCATGGATCGCGGCTACAGCTGGGTCATCTGTGGAGTGACCTTCTCTTGTTACTTCTTCAATATGATGGGCTTTGCAGCGTTTGGAATTCTCTATCCGGAATTCGTTGATCATTTCTCTAGTAGCAACGCGCAGACGACGCTAATCGGATCTCTTAACAGCGCAGTTGGAGCGATTTCTGGTGATCAATCAATCAATCAATCAATCAATCAGTCAATCAATATTCAGTCAGTCAGCCATCCAGTGAGTGAGTCAGTCAGTAAATCAATTAGGCTAATCACTTTCACTCACAAACTCACTCACTCGCTTATTTACTCAATAAATCACTCACTCACCACACTGATCCTTCTAATCTCATCTAATGGCTTTTCTAGCGCCGTTTTCATAACGCACATGTCATCATTTTAAGAAATTGCAATCCGTTTCGAGAATTATGGTCGGGTGCCTCATTAAAACAGAAGGCAGGCTATGGGGTAAGCAATCTCGTTGAAGAGATGGGTCTTACGGTTAGATCTGGACGATATTAAGAACAGACGGAAGTCGCAGAACTGATCAATCAACAAATCAATCAACAAATCAATATCGCGATCTATCTTTCGAGACGCACTTAATATATATAAAAAATGTCAGTGACATAGTATTTCGTTAGTGAAAAATTACTCTTGTGATGAATCAATTGACTGGCTGACCGAATTTGTTGCTTACTGACTGTCAACTGACCTACCCATTCATGAACTAACTAACTCACCACCCACCCACTCACAGTCCCCAAACCTACCAAATCGTTACCCTATTGACCCATGAATTCCCATTGATCCATATTACAGAACTCGATTGTATATCCGTGTGTATGCCAACAGTCACTGACTTGATGGATGTTTGCATAATTTTACTACTGTGAATATAGGTCTGATGCTGAATCCGATCATCCCTCACGTGGGATGTCGACCAATTGCGATCGTCGGGAGTCTGATCGGTGCCATTGGCTACGCTGGCTGCTTCTTCGCTGAAAGCATTCTCCATCTCTGCATTGGATTCGGTATACTCAGTGGTAAGTTCAGTAACATTACGAGCGTATAATCAAGGCTTGTCTATAGTCTGAAATGGGACCTTTTATTGAAATCTAATCAAAGGCTGCGATATCATCCTTACCTATAGTTTGCCATATATGTCATTTAATCTAACCAATGCCTTATCTATTCCGACATAATCACCATTCGATCGAAACTATGATTTCTATTGTGCCCAACTAACCTTCTCTAATCTGAACTAATTTTCACCTTAACCTATATATCCATTATAAATTTACCATAGTCTAAGTCGAATTGGTAGATCCATATAGAATAAAATTTTAATTTACCGAACGATGGTGACTCACGGAATTTATGCAGCTGGACAAAACTGAGACACACCAGACCCTGTGTGGGCCAAAAACGTTCATATGTGAATTCCAGGAGGGAGCATTATGTAACTTTTATCCGCCTACGTACGGGAGTCCACGAATTTGCCTATTTCAAAGGTAATCTACATTCCCTGCAGCGCCTTTTCTGTGTTGAAGTTGTGAGATCTGGTCTCGATCCGTCGTCTAAATTTAGCACGTGAAAGGCCACAGCCTTTGCTCGAAACGTTCATATATATTTTCAAAATACATTAAAATCACAACACACTTTGAAAATGTATTAAAATCACCAATCAAATTATCTCATCCAGCCGAACTACTCGTATTGAGGCAATCTCTATTTTTTTCATTTAAAATATCTGTTAAGGAAGTTATATCGCCACTCCAATAATAATAGACTAAGCGATGTTAAAAAGTCAATAAGAAAAGAAATTTAACCAGCAAGCAACACACTGCACAGAAAACTAGGACAGTCACCAGCCTCGGGTCATGAACAGACGGCCAACGCGTGGTGCAAAAAACAATGGATTCCAATCCAAGGTTAACAAATGACATCACGGACAGAGTCCTTGGACCGAGTTATGTCGACAAGATGGAGCGGTGGTGAAAGACGACGCACGTGCCGCTAGCGACCGTCTGGTGCATGTTGATCAGGTTTTCGTCACTGGTCGGACGGGCGGTCGGTAGATAATCGGTCGAGGTCACTACAAAGACCCTCATCGTTCGTCCTCCGCGCAAACATAACACCAACAGACTATACGACGTGTTGAATGTAACTGTAATAATTATTAGCGTAGATCATTATAATGATTGCATTGATTCACAAGATGCCTTTCAGGTTTCACGGTATTTGTTGAATGAAGCTCTCACATCTATTTCCGTTTACAACAGCCAGGACTTGTGAATAAATGCACTCATTTTTATAGATTATTCAGTAAAACACCAGTTTTGCGTATTTTATTATTAGCGTGGATGGTCAACTCCATTTGAGCGTATTATTATTTCATTGAATACAGGACTCTCCCTCATCTGGCTGTGCATATGGAAGTTGGATTGATGAAAATAAAATGTACACTAAACTTCTTTTACAATTCAACAAATATGTGATACTTCATTGATATAGTTCCGGGGACGAAACTTCTCGGGGGCGAAACTTCCCGGAGGCGAAATGTGGAGAGCGAATCTTCTGGGGGCGAGTCTTCCGGGGACGAATTGTCCGTATCCCGGAGCCCACACATTTTTCTACAGCGACCGTACATTTATGGCCTCTATAGTCTATACCCTTCAAATTTTTCAATGAATTGATCGGGTGAGGATTAATTGCCGCGGATTTTTTAGTTACGTCTATCATAATGACGAAGGCTTAAGTCTCGCGAGAGAAATGTGCTTATACGGGATCAGTCAAAACAAAGTCTGCCAGAGCCAGCTGCTGGGCTGTTGGGTCAGTTTCGTGAAAGACAAAACAAATTGGCCTATCGATCCACATTGCTGACATTTGGATCCAAATACAGTTAGCTCATCAACTCGCCCACCCCAAAAGCTCTTTTTTCTGGGAGTAGATTTCTGTACTCACTACTACCCACAAAGTGACGTCGCTATGGCGCACAGCATAGTTTTTCACAACTTTGGGTTCAAATTCCGCCAGGGCAGAAGTTTGTTTCGAGATTTCTGCTCCATCCGCGCCCTCTAACCAACTCAGCTATAACGAGCAAAACTAACAGTAGGGCCTACGCTGTGGATGTGAACATGAACCGTCGAGGCAAGGCCTGGCCACTCGCCCTCAGATGCCGAGGCTATAGGTGGATACAGTCGCACCTAATATCAATGACTTACTTTAGTACACTGACCGTACGCTGTCGGTGTGAAGATGAAATGGCGAGGCAGAGGACTGGCCACTCGCCGTCATGTGCTGAGGCTAAGAAAATGCAGTCGCACTTTTTATCTATGATTGCCTCTAAGACTAACCTGCTCCTATTCTTCCTCTAGGTTTTGCAAACGGTATGCTGTTCTTCTCGAGCACCATAATCCTCCATCATTACTTCGATCGGCGTCGAACCCTGGCCGCTGCCATTGCAACAAGCGGTATCAGCACCGCTACGTTAACGATACCTCCGATCATCAGATGGCTTATCAGTTGCCTCGGGTGGAGAACAACGACGCTTGTCATTAGCGCCATCTGTCTTCAAAGCGCGATCGCTGGAGCGCTAATGCGGCCGAATAACCATGACAACCACAAGCCAATGGCAAACGACGAAAGTAAAGGCTCATTTCCATATTCGGTCATTCTGCTTGTTACTGTTTTTGAATTGCGCTTTGGTTTATGTTTATGCAGATGATTCGCATCTAGAGTTGCTGATATTATTATTATTGGCAAGAAATGTAGCTCTGTACAACTTTTCGCAAATGTAGATCTCCGATAGTTGTCATTTTTTCGCAGAAGCTACGTTACGTAGAACATGCTTCAGCGCAACATTGAAACTAGTTAGTATGAGCCAGGTAAATGCTGCATCACTTTTGGTTCAAGGTCAGAGCACGGATATAACGCCGGGTAGACGATCGTTAAGGTTGAAAGCCATTTGTGATGGCAACGGTGGTCGTATTGCCTGGTTGACCCAGAATTGGGTGCAGAATGCTATAAGCCTAGGCTAAGTTTTTCAACAGCGGACACACTTGTGCAATTTTACGTAACTTTGTCGGATGTGACAGATTCAAAAATTTCTCGTAGCATTCGTATCAGTAAACTCCAAACTTCTAAAGAACCACATAAAAGCCAAGTACAGGGCATCATCTTCATATTCTGTCAATCTTTTGTTACTGCTTCTGAATAACGCATACGGTCAAGTTCTATGCAGACGATTTGCATCTAGAGTTGCTAATTGTCAAGAAATGTAGCTCTGTAAAACTATTTCTAAATGTTAATCTCCAATATTTCTCATTTCCTCGGAGCAGGTGCGTTAGGTAGAACCAGCTTATTAGCCAGAAGTATATTGAAACTATAGTCCGCAATAGCCAGATAAATGCTGGGTCACTTTTGGTCCAAGGTCAGGATCCGGGCATAAATAATACCGGGTTAGACGATCGCTGAAGTGGAAAGCCATCTGTGATGGCAGCGGTGGTCGTAGCCTATTGCAAGGGATTGGATTCAGAATAAACTCGGCTTTGTTTCTACAGCACACATTTGTTCAATTTTACTAAATCATATCAGATCTGACAGTTTCAAAATGTGCTCTTTATAATCGTAATCGCAAACTCCAAACTTCTAAAGCGCCACTCGAGAGTCAAGCGCAGGGCACTAGCGTATTCACGAGCGCTGTTTCTGCAGCAGTCTTGTAGCCCTTTTAGTTATTGACTGCAATTCATAAGCCCTTTGGCTGTGGAGAATACCATAATTGCCATAGGCCAAGCTTCGACTCATAAAAGATGGCATTGCTGCGTAAAAACCATAATCTATCCGATGCTTGGGTTTGATGAGATTTCCCTGTACATGTAGAGTGCTTATAACTTTTGAAGCCACTATGGACTATAGCACAGGGGTCTCCAAAGTACGGCCCGCGGGCCACAAGCGGCCCGCTAAGGCCTTTAATCTGGTCCGCGGAACTCTCCTTGAAGAAACAAACTAAATTGGGAACATTGAACATTTTAACGCTGCTGTACTCAGACATGCATATTGCCAAAATCCATGTCGCTGTTTGTAAGGCACTGTGCCGGATATGCAATGACACCATTGCAGTGCTTAAAGAGTACAATATTCGGAGACATTATGAATCCAAGCACTCATCGCATTACTCACAATTCACTGGACAGCTGCGCACAGAGAAATTTTTTCTTCTGAGTTTTGGCCCGTGGAGCTTTAGAAAGCCAGCATAGTGCCCCCCCGCCGCTGGAAAACTTTGGAGACCCCTGGACTAGCAGCATTTCAGAGTAGGCCTATTTAAATGTAGATGGGGAAGTATACAATGTGTAGGGCCTATATGTAATTATTATGTATATTGATCGATCGAAATCGCAGTTCCTCATCCACTGCATTCATCAGCTCTTGCCACTTCATCGCGAGGATAGGTACTTGCTTAACTGTGTCCCGTTTTAGAGTCTGGTGAAGCAGTGCATTCGTCCGTGGGATGCTGTAGATCCTTAATTCGCGGTGCATCATGGTTGGCCAGGTCGATCTGGACCAGTCTCGACGTCACCATCTTCCGCAACCCCCGTTTCTCCATCTTCATAATCGGAACTTTTTTCAGCGTTTTCGGTTACGTAATCCCGTGTGTATTCATTCCCATTCTGGCCAATACCTCTCTCGGCATGAGTCCTTCGACAAGTGCCTTGCTGTTGTCGCTGTGGGCTGGGTCCACGATCGTCGGGCGCATCTTTTCGGGCCTAACGGTGGACCGTCTGCCGTTCTTCAGGCTCCCAGGCAAACAGATCTACTTGTATGCAGTTCCAAACATCTTCTGCGGTCTCTGCACAGCATCCGTCTATGTGATTCGCAGTCAGGCGGTTTTTATCTTCTACATCATTCTCTTCGGCATTCTGTCGGGTAAGATCAAAATGTTTACACTGACTTATTTGTCGTTGCTCATTGGCGCAGTGAGAGAGAGAGAGAGAGAGAGAGAGAGAGAGAGAGAGAGAGAGAGAGAGAGAGAGAGAGAGAGAGAGAGAGAGAGACAGAGAGACAGAGACAGAGACAGAGACAGAGACAGAGACAGAGACAGAGACAGAGACAGAGACAGAGACAGAGACAGAGACAGAGACAGAGACAGAGACAGAGACAGAGACAGAGACAGAGACACAGACACAGACACAGACACAGACACAGACACAGACACAGACAGACAGACAGACAGAGAGAGAGAGAGAGAGACAGCGACAGCGACAGAGACAGCGACAGAGACAGACAGACACAGACAGACAGACACAGACAGACAGACACAGATAGACAGAGACAGACAGACAGACAGAGACAGATAGACAGAGACAGACAGACAGACAGAGACAGAGACAGAGACAGAGACGGACAGACAGAGACAGTCAGACAGACAGACAGACAGAGACAGAGACAGAGAGAGTGGTTGCGGACAGTAGGACTAATTCGCGAACAATTATTGCTCGCGGGACAATTATTGCCGCTAACAGTTACTCGCTGGCACCCCGACAATAGATCGCCTGACAAAAGAGCGCCGACACATTAGAACGAACGACAATTGAATTTCTTTTATGAAATGAATTGAAACAGATTCTGCTAAAGATAATTTATATCAATATTATGCCTCTAATTACGTCTATACATGTAAATCAGCAGCGTATGCATGAGACCCTCAAACAGTAGTTTGGGTTGATAAATTATATCTCTGTAGTTTAGGTTGGTGAATAATTATCTAATAGACGCAATCCAACTTCTGTTTCAGTCAAGAATTAGTTTTATCAATCCAACTTCTATTTAAGCAAAGAATTAGTTTCATAACTCCAATAGATACCACACATACGCGTTTTAATTCATTCCGATAATTTACGTACATGTATTTCTACTCATAGACGTTGCATTGATTGGGAGATATTTTAACACATGGAGTATTAGGAAGACAGATAATTGTATTGTATTGTATTTGAACACTTGTTATAGCGCCCTTACCAGATTGCCCATTCAGAGACGCTCCCGACTACTGCGCGGACGCTGAATCAGAGTTTCACGCCGAAGCGCATGAGCAATTGCGAGTGAAGGACTTGCCCAAGATCCCTACGCGGCGGCTTTGAGGTGGATTCGAACCCGCAACCCTCCAGCTGCAAGGCACCGAACATACCCCTATACCACCGCGCCCCAGTTAATGAGAATCGATGTCAAGGAATAGATTAGTGCCTTCATTACTAACACTTAACTAATAAATTGACGTTATTGTCTTCACTGTGTATTACTGGTAGACTACATGCAACTGTGGCTGTGAAAAAGTGTAAACTTGGATACTGTTTAAATAATCATGTTATTTTTATATACCTGCCATGTGAAATGTTGTTCCATGACTGCCACACATGTATAATTTAATAATTAGTCCATATTGTTACTCAACTTATCTCTCATTCTGTAGGAACCTACGTCGCAGCTCAGCAACCAGTGATGGTCGATCTCTTCGGCATGGAAGATTTTTCCAAGACACTCGCCTTCTTGATCCTCTCCTTCGGAGTTGCCGGCTTCGTCTGCCAACCATTTGCAGGTAAACCATACAGGTTATACTGACCTGCATTTCAGGTACTATGTTGTCCTATACGTCATCACTTAATTCTGATAAGAGCATTTAAAGTGCATACACTTTTAGTTTGCCATACCTGTACGGCTGCGGTACATTCTAACAGGTATATGAGGTTTGATTGCTGAAGGGTATAATTGGCACCAGTACAGATATATACAAAGTAAAAGTTGTAAAGAGGCATTATGCAAATCAGCCAATTCAGTTAAAAAACAATTGGATGTTGTTTCCTTTAAAATCAAGAAGGCCGTCCTTAAGTTAGTATTGCAATGTAATGTAATATGCATCTCCAAAATTTATCAGCGCCACGCAGAAGCCACGTCAGGGAGTCCAGCTTATATATAACGGCACAATATCAAATCAAGTCCGCAGTAGTCAGCTTATATAACCATGCTGTACTAGGCCTATACATAATCTCATATTTGTCATCTACCGCAGGTTGGCTGGTGGACTTGTCTGGTGCATTTCGTCTGGCATTTCTGGCCAATGGTCTGATTCAGACATTCAGTGGATTCCTGCTGCTCGTCCTCGTATTTCTAGGACCTTCCAAATCAAAGACAACTCAGAACATAATCCGCGAAACTGATCTTGAACTTGAAACCGTCACTGCAACTTTAAGTGCTGAATCCAAACTCAAAAACTCCGACCACAAAGACAACAGTATTAAAAGTTAAAAGTCTGTTCATTTAGGCATGATCTGTGCTGTGAATCCTCTAGAAATGTCTATTCATTTCAGTCGAACTGTGCTTCCCCACCTGACCTTGCCTCTGCTCTTGTATCTCATTTTAATACTTTTAAGTGTTTATTAGATGTTTACAAACCAAAATGCTATTATCAATTGTTAATAAAGAATACAGTTCCTTAATTATATACATATTCTATGCTAGACAATGTCTTGTATGATTTACCTCACTTTCGACATGCCGCGACAATACAAGTTCTTTAATACAAAATGCTTCACGGTTCAATGACCAGAAAGTGCATCCGCGCTTGTAATTTTATATGGCTGTACATAGGCAACTACAAATGTACGCTACCATTATTACCCTTCGACCCTAATTCCAAACTGCAACAGTGGCATGCTTGAATTGTATTTATTAATAATAATATAATCCTAACAGTATTTATTGTATAATCCTACTGCATTTATTAGAATATTATCTTAATATTAATAAATCAGTCTTCAAAAATTATAATGGCCAATTTAAGTTGGTTTTATTTTTTATAATCTAAGTAAAAAATTGAAAGAAAAAAACTTCACTGCAAACTGTACACAATCAGCAATAAATACTCAGCAGTGGACGATAAAAAATTAAGCTTTGATGAATACAAACAAATGCGAGATAGGCTTACAGTAAGAAAAAACGATAAACTTATCAGTTCAATACTACTTGCTGATGATTTAGAACACTTGCCCTAACACAATATGTAACCAGATGATAGGGCCTACTTCAAACGAATCCAAACCACAGAAAATCAATCTACAGAGCCGCAAACACAAGAACTTCGGCAATCATATGTTTTGACTTCATCTGTGAATAATTCGGTCCCATGACTTAGCTGTTTTGGTTAAATTGCATCTTTGTGCAATCCGTAATTGTAAACTAGACAATGTTAAAGTCAAGCTCGGGTCGAATGCGGCGAAGGTCACGAATTTGCGTTAAAGCTGGATGGCGATACTTTCGAGGTGTGATTAGAGAAAGATAGATATGTGCGTCAAAGTTAATACCAAGATTGCGCACTGGTGAGTTAGGAGGTGAAAGTGAGAGAAGAGAATTCGAGTTTGTTTAGGTGTTTTGAATGTTCAGCGATTTCGTTGATCTGATTTGGGACGCCAAGGGTGACGAATTCCGCTGTGGAAGATCTGGTGCGTGTGAGATTGAAGGACATCCATTTTGAGATTAGATTAACCACTTTGGGTAACTGAGTAACGGAGGAGAAAACTGAAATGGAAGGGGAGGATTATGAAGAGTTGGGTGCCATCTGTATATTATGATGGTGGTCAACAGAGGAGATCAAAGTGCGGTTGCCAGAGAGTAGGCCTACAGAGAGAGGAGATCGAGGAGATGCTAAGGTGGGTTTCGTTTAGTTCGAGGAATATTGGAAGGCAGAGTATCAGATAAGTCAAGTAGGAATTCTTGAAAATGATAGTCTAATTTTGAGCGGAAATCCTTTTTTGGGATTGCTCAGCGTTGTAGTTACAAGTTAGACCTAAACGTAAGTATAGCCGCATGACGTCGAAGCCTTGGTGACACCACAACAAAGGGGGAGTCATAGTGAGCAATGGCTAACAGAGAAGGAGCTGAAAGACTCGAGCCAGCGTAGAGCATTGAGACATTTGCAGAGGATACTTAAGAAATCGCTTTTGAAAACCAACAGCATTACAAACGTCGCAGATGATAAAAAATTCTTTGTCATTTATTCATTCATTCATTCATTCAATCACTCCCAAACCTGGACAAAGGAGAAACTATAACATCTGCAACAGAGTATAAGGGTGATGCTAATAATTTTTGTAACGACAAAGAGTCGTTAAAGAGCAGCTGAACCAATCGCACCTGGCCTGTAACGCGGACGGGTTCGAGCCTATACTCATGCAGACGGTTACTGTGTAAGGACCTTGAGCAAATCTTCACTAAGAATTGCTCAGCGCCCTCGTATAGTAATAATAAGAATAACAACGATAATTTAATTTCTGTGGCGCCGTAACACAGCCATGCCGCTACAAGGGTTCTACAAACTATGACATCTGCAAGCCTATGTGAACAGAGGTGTCTACGAAAAACGAATTGAAACATCGATCGGAGTAAGCCATGGTGAACACGTAAGTCTTTAGTTTAACATTGAAGGACTCAACCGAAAGAGCAGAGCGTATCGCAGAAGGGATACTGTTCCACCACTTCAGACCAGCAGTATAGAAGGAATGGTCGTCAAATCGTGTCCTCATCCGTCGAAACGCAGAGATCGCCCTTCTCACGCGATCCCAGTCGAAGTCCTGCTTCTGAGTACGACATTCCCATATAGTAGTCCCTAAGATATCGCAGCTCCGTGGAATGCCATGCAGACGAGCTGACAAAGCTTGTACTCTATTATACGACGCGGCGCAGGAAGCCAGTGAAGACCACCACGGAAATGCGGTGTACGGTCGTGTGTGCACTTCGGAACTTGGAGTGAGGACAATATAAAATACAGTTGTATTGTATGAACTCAGTTACTGTTTGTTCAAGACTTCACTTCATATGATCCCCACCATTTCTTTCCATATATTAAAATAAATGTCGGTCTTGGGACGTATACTGCATGGCACGCGAAGGTCCTATAGCTCTGCTGATTTGACCAGAAGTGGATAAAATTAACATCCGCACCCACGAACATGATAATCAGAACCTCAGTGTGCAACAGCTTGCATGCAACAACCAAAATTAGCAATTTTAGTAGACGTGTCATAGCGATATTGGTGCTGCTATTTAAATCTGCTAGTTTCGAATATTTGCTCATTTTTCAATGAATTGATCGGGTGAAATCTTTCACCGCTGTTTCCTGTTTAAATGGGTGCCACAACCTTTAAGCAGGGCTGCCGACAGAAATTCCGGGCCCCTAGGCAGAGCAGTCACGGGCCCTAACTATCCTTAGCCTTTATGAGAAATTTTTTTAAAAACAAACTGAAATAATTATAGTGCAGATACGACCCTACAAAATTATATTTATATGTGCAACTTTTGCAGTTACGTGTCCGTAATATTATTTTTTATAAGGCATAAAATCATAAACTTTGTATATCTGATTATAATATATTTCATAAGTTGATTGCGGGCCCAGCCCGGGCCCCTAAAAGTCGCCGGGCCCCTGGGCATTTGCCCCTTCTACCCCCTCTCGGCGGGCCTGCCTTTAAGGTCACCGTGTACGGACCGTGCTATAGCCCGAGATTCAAAGCACTCGGGAGGCAAGCAAGAGGCGCCCGAAAATTAAGTGCATGGGACTTACGCTCTATCCAATGTGGCCAACTTAGCTCGCTTACTTTTGTCGAGACTTTGAGCAGTCAAGTTAATATTGAAATCTGCCGTCATATACTGTCAATAGACTTTAAACCTAACAAGTTCGCAAATACCAGTAAGAATGAAATAATCTTACAGTCAGAGTCAGATCGCTAATCAGGTCAACGAGAGAGAGGCTGTCGTCGGAGAGTGACATTGGTAAGGGCACCACGAACAAATGGCAGATGTAGATGATTTCTATCAACCGATATATATAGACAATAATAGGCTACGTTAATCCGTTTGCAAATGCAGGTTCACAGTGTTATATGTACGCGTCTGAATGTGTTACGTGAACCTGCCTATGCAAAAATGGCACGACCGGCTGAAACGCCTAGTCAATAGCGACTGATATCGATGACACTGAATTTATTATCGCAGTCAATTGTACTTTGCTAACCGGTTCAGTCAGAACTAAGAACATAGGAATGCCGCGTGTTATCAATCGCAACTGAAGGTTTTCTATTCACGGCGCTATATAAATCATAGGAGTGTTCGAGAATATGATCGGCGAAGCGAACATCCGACGTTGCTTCACTTTGGGATTGAACTGCCGCTCGGTTGATTCTCTGTACTTCCAGTAGAAGTGACCTTGGAAATGACGAAGGTCGTGGATCGCGGCTACAGCTGGGTCATCTGTGGAGTGACCTACTCCTGTTACTTCTTCCAGATGATGGGTTTAGCATCGTTTGGAATTCTCTATCCGGAATTCGTTGACCATTTCTCCAGTAGCAACGCGCAGACGGCTATAATCGGATCTCTTAACAGCGCTGTTGGAGCGATTTCTGGTGATTCATCAATCAATCAATCAATCAATCAGTAGTTCAGTAACTCGCTCATACACTCATTCACTCACTCACCCTCTCATTCTTCTAATCTCATGTGATGACTCTTATAGGGCCGTTATCATGACGAACAAGTCAACGTAACCTGATGTTTATTTTAAAAATTACAATTCGCTTGGACAAAACATGATCGATATCTGAAAACTCAGGAATTGCTTAAATCTATAGGGTGAGCAATCTCTTTGAAAGATATGCGTCTTAAGTTTAGATCTGCTTGTCATTAAAGAACTGGTGAAACGTGCAGAACTGATCAATCAGCCAATCAATTTGTTCGATCAATAACGCGATCGATCTTTCGAGACGCACTAATTAATAGATCTATAAGTTTTCAGAGACATATTTTTCGTTAGGCGAATAATTACTCTTATGAGGAAACGGCTGCCTAACTGGCTGACTGAATTGCTAACTGTCAACTGACTCACGCACCTATTCACGAACTAACTCACCCACCACCAGGCCCGCCGAGAGGGGGAGCAGAGGGGCAAAAACCCAGGGGCCCGGCGACTTTTAGGGGCCCGGGCTGGGCCCAGCAATCAACTTATGAAAAATATTATAATCAGTTATACAAAGTTTATGATTTATGCCTTTTAAAATATTATATTGCGGACACTTAACTACAATAGTTGCATATATAAATATAATTTTGTTGAGTTGTACCCACACTATTATTATTTTAGTTTGTTACAAAAAATTTCTCATGAAGTCTAAGGATAGTTAGGGACCCGTGACTGCTCTGCCTAGGGGCCCGCAATTTCTGTCGGCAGCCCTGCCCACCACTCACCCACTCACAGTCTCCAAACCCAGCTACCTACCAAATCGTGACCATGTGGGCCCATGGATTCCCCCCCCCCCCATAGAGAACTGGCTTGAATATATCTATATGTATGCCAACAGTTACTCACTTGATGGATGTGTGCATACAATACTGTAAAAATAGGTCTGATGCTGAATCCGATCATCCCTCAAGTCGGAAGTCGACCAATTGCCATCGTCGGGAGTCTGATCGGTGCCATTGGCTACGCTGGCTGCTTCTTCGCTGAAAGTATTCTCCATATCTGCATTGGATACGGTATACTTAGTGGTAAGTTCAGTAACACTGCGAGCATCTAAATAGAGGCTGTATAATAGTCTATACGCAATCACTATTCAGTCTTAACTATGTTATCTAATATACCAAAAGCTTTCTCTAATGTGAACTAATCTTCGTCTTATCCTATTACCCAATCTAAATCTAACATAATCTGGGTAGAATAAAAAAGTAAGTAAGTATATTCTTTATTAAACCGGTTGCAGAAAGCCGCACTCCGGTGTACAGACATCGCAATTTATATCCATGAGTCTGACTGCCTCTATGGCTAACTTAAAGAACTGATCTTCTTGCTCTAGGTCTTGCAAACGGTATGCTGCTCTTCTCCAGCACCGTAATCCTCCATCAGTACTTCGATCGACGTCGAGCCCTGGCCGCTGCCATTGCAACATGCGGTGTCAGCACCGCTACGTTAACGATGCCTCCGATCACCAGGTGGCTTATCAGTTGCCTCGGGTGGAGAACAACGACGCTTGTCATTAGCGCCATCTTTCTTCAAAGTGCGATCGCTGGAGCGCTAATGCGGCCGAATAACCATGACAACCACAAGCCAATGGCAAGCGATGAAAGTAAATGCTCATTTTCATATTCTATCAATCTGCTTTTAAATGGCTCCTATGGGCAAGTCCTATGTGGACGATTCCAAACTAGCGTTGCCAACTAGCAAGAAATGTAGCTCTGTAAAACTATTCGTAAATGTAAAGCTCCGATATCTCTCATTGCCCCGAAGAAGCTGCTTCAGGGAGACCAGCTAATTCGCCACTGGTATATTGATACTAGTCCTCAAGAGCCAGATAAATGCTGGGTTCACTTTTAAGTAAGTAAGTAAGTATATCCTTTATTGAAAAACCAACTGCTAACCGCATTTTGGTGTACAAAGATCATCAAATATAAAAAAAAATTAAGTATAAAGCATCCGTGTGACAAATGTTTTACGAGATAGAGAGTTTGCCTTAGGTATTATTCTATTTACTCGAAGACCATAATCCGGGTATGCCGCTGGGGTAGACGATCGCTAAGGTTGAAAGCCATTTTTGTGTGATTTGCAACGGTGGTCGGATAGCTCAGTTGGTCCAGGATTTGGTGCTTCAACAGAGTACAGCAGACGCATTTGTGCAATTTTACCGAACTTTCTCAGTTCTGACATCTTCAAACCTTGCTCCTCATAATCGTAATCGTAAACTACAAAATTCTAAAGCGCCACATAAAAGCTAAGCGCAGGGCATCAGCTTATTCACGAGCGCTGGATCAGACAACTCCTGCAGCACTCCTGTGACCCTGTTAGTCATTGACTACAATTCACAGGCCTCATGGCTACGAAGAATGGCATTGCCTATCATAATAGGCTTCAAATCATTGCAGTATCATACTATCAGCTACACTATTGCATAAGATAACCATAATCTACCTGTTGCTTGAATATGATTAGATATCCCTGTGAAGTGCTTATAAATCTGTCCTCGTCCACTATGGACTAGCATTTCATTTGAGAGTATGTAAATCTAGTTGGGAATTACAACGTTTAGGGCATAAAATGCCATAAATCGATCGATGGAAATCGAAGTTTCTCTGCCATTGCATTCATGAGTTTTTGTCACCGTTTCGCGAGGACAATTACTCACTTCGCAAAAGAGGACACCCTTTCATTTATGCTGCCTAATGTTAAAACTAAACTGTTTAAAAGTTGTTTTTTCTATGCATCTTTAGTTATATTTAGTTGTACACGTGTCCCTTAATAATCTGCTGCTGTTATAGTTTATTTCAAGTGTAGGCCCTATAAATTTAATCTTTCTATACAATATAATGGTTGTTCGCTTCTCAGGTGCAAATAAAGACTGCCGGGACTAACTTACTTACTAATTTTATATAATGAAGACCAGTGTTATTTAAGTTTCAATTTACTTTTCAGTTTTAGTTTCAGTTTTAGTTTTGTTTTGACTTTTCAGTTTAGTTTTAGTTTTAGTTTTCAACTCTTTTCAGTTTTAGTTTTAGTTTCAGTTTTCAAAACTTTTCAGTTTTAATTCAGTTCTGTAAACATTCAGCAAAAGTAATTAAATGTCATTTTTTATTAATGACATTTGTTTGATTAGCAAGAACAACAGATCTTATTAAATTCATGCTTTCATGCTACTGAGCTGCAGTTTTAAGCACTCGCCGCTAACCGTTGCAGACATGTCCGCCACTTGGCGTGTTTGCCACAATTAATTCAGTTTTCAACTTTCAAGTTTAGTTTTAGCTTTAGTTTTGTACTTTTCAGTTTAGTTTTAGTTTGAGTTTTCAGAACTTTTCAGTTTTAGTTTTAGTTTCAGTTAACTGAAGTAGAACTTTTCAGTTAATAACAAAGTTACTTTCAGTTTTAGTTAACTTAAATAACACTGATGAAGACTACAGTTTAAACTAAAATTGTGTTACTTTGTATTTGACCTGCAAAACTGAAGATTAAATTTATGTTATAGTTCGAGGGCTGTTGAAACGAGATAACAGTATCTTGAAAAAGAGCATTGATATAGCAGTTCAAATGAAGAAGTCCGTTAACAAGTACAAAACATTTGAACTTTAACACCAACACTATGTCCTTTCATTCATTGTCATGCCCAGAGATAGTTATCCTCTTTTTATACGTTATCGTGATTGTGTCATGTCACGCAATCGCTGTCTGGTAAGTAAGTAAGTAAATCCTTTATTGAGAAGCACTAGCAAACGCACAGCACTGTACATGGCAAGATTAATACATTCAAACAATTAAAAAAAATTTATACGAGTGTAGGCCTATATGCAACCAATGAATTGAATGAGAAGCTTTATTGTACATCACGGGTGTAATATGTACATCATGGTGTAATAGATATAATATATATATATATATACACTGTGCCCCATAAAAAAACACACCAAAAAACTTTGTCATGAAACGCATGTAAGTCTAATGTTAAATAAGAAAAAGTAATGTTTCATTTAAGAAGATGTTCGAAGTGATGTCCCTTCGCTTGAACGCAGGCTCTCAGCCTTGGCCGCCACTGTTCAATAGCTTTGTCAATGACACTCTGCTTCAACTGTGCCCACACAACGATGAGGCGCTCCTTCAACTCGTCGATGTCCCGTATTGCTGTCTGGTAGACGCGTTCCTGTATTAGACCCCAAATTCTGTAGTCAACGGGATTGAGGTCTGGAGAGTTTGCTGGCCAGAGTTCCGGTCCAATGAAGCTTGGTGTTTCACGTCGCAGCAACGCAATGGTGTCCTTTGCGCGATGTGCTGGGGCGCTGTCCTGCTGGAGAATGAATAAGTCGCTTGACATCCCTCTGATCGCTGGCAACATCTGCTCCATCAACAGGATATTCCTGTAATATTCGCCGTTGACCTTCACCCCAGGTTCCACGAAGAACAATTCCGTGCACCCGAGCTTCGAGACGGTGACGGAGACCATCAGTGAGCGGCTGAAAGTCCGGCGGGTCCGCAGTAGGCGATTGGCGTCAACGTTACTAATCTCTGTTTATATGTTTCCAAACAAGCCTATAGTCTGCGTCACTGCCTCTAACAGCAACCACTTCTGTGAGTAAGTAAAATGTGAAATATTTTGTGGCAAAATTATTTAAGAAACAACGTACCAACTTTTATTACAATTGACTTAGTTTTATAGAAGATTTTTGAAAAGTTTTTTGGTGTGTTTTTTTATGGGGCACAGTGTATATATATATATATATATATATATATATATATAGACAGACAGATAGACAGACAGACAGACAGATAGATAGTTAGTTAGATTATATGTCTTCTCGGACGGACTTCCTTTTAGGCTTTCGACCGGATTAACCCTAGAATTTGGCTTGTACTACGATTTTGCACAGTATCGGCATCGGCTGTCTTGAGTATTATGACAGTGGCGCTATAGAAGTTCTTATATTAGATTATATATCCTTTAGTCTAATCGTAATCGGGTTGCTGAAGACGACGTTTCTCGATCGAGCTTAAATGACAAATTCTGTTCAACAAGTCAGGCATACACCCACTGAGGGCATCTCTGGGCGAATGCGTTCACGTCCTCTGTATTTAGATTTGTCTTCAGCCTATATGTTACAAAAAGCTGAACTAACCTGTACTCAATCGCTATGGACCAACAGGCAGAAACTGCGCGTGCTTTGAGTGATTTCAAACTGCCATGTAACTGCCAGAACAGTTGAAACAAGTCACCTTTTAATTTTTCCAATTAAATGGAAGTTGGATTGATGAAAAAATGTATTGATGAAATGGAAGCTGGATTGATGATAGTTATCATGCACATAGGTAGACTGCTTACTTACCAACGTAAAGTACGGCATTGAAGACATTAGAATAATTTAGCTACGCAAAATACGGTTTTACCATGAAACCTTCGGACTATCGAACATTCGGACTATCGAACCTTCGGACTATCGAATCTTCGGAGTTCGGACTATCAATACGTAACCGATTTAAAACCGTCGTGTAGCTTATTGAGTTATAAAAAACAATGATAAGACCGATGAAAATGAATGGAGCAGAGGCCTGGACATGGACGAGGAGAGAGGAAGGGTTACTGGAGAAAGCAGAAATGAGAATGCTGCGGTGGATACTTGGGTCTCGCTGAAGGATAAGAACAGGAACGAGGTCATCAGAAAGACGCAGGGAGTGGCGTGTGTTACTGACAAAATTTCAGAGGTCCGAATGAAATGGTACGATTATGCCAGGAGAATAGAGGATGAAAGCTGCTTGAAAGGAATTTTAAGAGCCGAGGTCAGGGACGACAGAAAAAGTTATGGGTAGACATGATGCAACAAAACCTGAAGATTCTCAGATTGGTGACAGAAAACAGATGGATCCTAGTGGCTAATACCGTCTCTGGGAGGGATTGATTCAAGGCGGAAGGGGGAAGAGAGAAACCATGATTCCACTATCAATAAAAACAGAGGTCCATGTTCAAACAATGACAAGCCTTCTGAATTATTGTGGGGCACGTGTACGTGGGATCGAATAGGTCAAGGTAAGGTTGACTCTTAATTTAAGTTAAGCGCGTCTGATGTAGCGCGTGAGAACGAGGTGTTAAACTGACTGTGTTCCTGTTTTAGAATCTGGTGAAGCGGTGCATTCGTCCGTGGGATGCTGTAGATCCGTAATTCGCGGTGCATCGTGGCTGGCCAGGTCGATCTGGACCAGTCTCGATGTCACCATCTTCCGCAACCCACGTTTCCCCATCTTCTTAATCGGAACCTGTCTCAGTGTCTTCGGCTATCTAGTCCCGTGCGTCTTCATTCCCATTCTGGCAGTTACCTCCCTAGGTATGACTCCTTCCACAAGCGCCTTGCTGCTGTCGGTGTGGGCTGCGTCCACGATCGTCGGTCGCATCTCTTCGGGTCTTATGGGGGACCGTCTATCGTTCTTCAGGCGACCAGGCAGACGGGTCTACTTGTATGCGGTTCCAACCATATTCAGCGGTCTCTGCACTGCATCCGTCTACGTGATTAACAGTCAGACGGTGTTTATCTGCTACATCATTATCTTCGGCTTTCTGACGGGTAAGATCAAATTCAAATTGACTGAATTGTTGTTAATGAATGGCGGATCCAGGGAAGTAGGTGCAAATCGGTCATGGTCCCCGCAGAGGGACAGCATGGCAACCCTGGATCGATCTCTGCATGATTTACGGACAGTTGCTCGCGAACAATTGCTCGCCAACAGTTGCTCGCTAGGTCAAGTTCTCGCCAGGACAATTGCTGGAGAGGTCCATTGCTCGCGTAAGTAGGCCCCTAAGTAATAACAATAGCAATATCAGCATCATGATTAGGCCTGGTATGCCTCAAATTCTTTTCGTAATTATCTCTCCCTCGGTATATAAACGAACACGGCACTTACATTATTTTCTTGGATTTGTCATACTTACAGAAATCTTAGTTTTACTGCTTTTGTCTTTTGCAAAAGCACTGTCGTTATCAATCAACTGTAGCTGTCCCTTTTCGCTGATCACTTATTGCAATGCCTTGTGTGGATACGCAGAGCGAAACATAAATTATTCTTAAAGCACTACTATAAGTGTAATCGTAAGCAACTGTACTCATTAGCAATATGCTGGTACTGTCTAATGCGGGATGTTGGTTTATTTTAATAATGGCAAGAGCACAAACATTTGATATTGAAATAAATGGTCGTTATTGTCTTCACTGTGAATACTAGTACATGCAACTGAGGCTGGGAAGGAGTAAACTTGAATACTGTTGAAATAATCATATTATTTGATATACCTTCCACGTGAAATCTTTTGCCCTACCGCTGCACATGTGCAATTTAATAATAAGTTCAATAGTGTAACTCCACTTTTCTGACACTCTGTAGGCAGCTGTGCCTCAGCTCAGCAACCAGTGATGGTCGATCTTTTCGGCATGAAAGATTTCTCCAAGGCATTCGCCTTTCTTCTCCTCTTCAACGGAATTGCCTGCCTCATCTGCCAACCATTTGCAGGTATACTACTAACCTGCCTCGTAGGACCTATATTTATTCTAGGTATATCATCACTTAACTCAGATCAGAGCATTTAAAATGCATGCACCTTTAGTTGTTCCACACGTGTACGACTGTAGTAGGGTATATTTCACAACCGGCAGCAAATTAGAGAAATTTCGTCTTCTCCTTTGTACGGCTTACACAAAGAGTAAAATTATAATTTATTGTATTGCATTGCATTGTATCTAAAGATTTATATAGCGCCTCTCTCAGAATAACTATTCAGAAGCGCTCTCTGCACGAAAACCCCGGGGGAAAAGAAACGTCTTTAAAGAACGAGAGACCAAAGAGGAAAAACTAGTAATTAGTTTAGCGCTTAATGAGGTGGAAGGTCATTCCAAGTAGAGGGACCAACCACAGCAAATGCCTGGCGTTGAGCCAAGGTAGTCCTATTCCTAGGAACAAAAACGTTGAATTCACTCACCATTAGAAAGGAAAAGGAAATTTCGGGTTAAAATTGGACTTCATAATTTTTTTCTCAAACAAATCATCTAAATAATATAATAGAAATAATTTTTTTATAACTAACTCATGCCCTAGAGTGTATTTAAAAATTTCTACTGCAACTCACTTCTTATGGGCCTCCGGTTGTGAAATATACCCAGTAGGTTATATTCTAACAGGCCTATGAGGTTTGATCGCTGAAGTGTATGATTGCATTGATTGTGCTCAGTACGCGAAGGCAATTTATACTACCGGGTCTGGCGCTGCATTGAGGGTTTGGCTTCCCATATCTGCGGGAACTTTGCTGCTCTACCCTGGGTGTCCCACGTCGAGGCTCTCTCCGTTCTTCTGTGCAGTACAGGCGGTGCTTCTTTCCCCCCACTCGTGATCCATTAGCCAGCGCCGCGCTTTCTCGGTTGCAGGTCCTGCGAGCTGGAACGGACTCCCTGTTGTACTTCACCTAGTGCCCAGAGGTCATTCCACCATGTCCTAATCTAACCTTTAAGACTGTATTACTTAGCCGGGTTTGGGTCGGAGAGCTCCCGAGTAGATTGTCTTGAAGAGACGCTAAATAATAATCTCCCATTGAATTAAATACGAATTAAATACGCAGTAGTCAGGTTATTTGGTCCGTTTCGGAACCAGGTCAGAATTCACGGATGTCAAGTCGCGGAAACAGTACTGCGCTACGGTCGAAATTGTTGATGACGGTGAAGGTTGGGTGGCGCAGGAGTAGAGTCCAAAAAAAACTCATGAAATCCAACTTAATAAACGAGTCGGCAACCACACGCCGAAGCGCGCAGCCAGAGGCTAAATTCAGCCGGACCACGCCGGATTCGAGATCCGGCACTTCGGATGTTCTATTGGTGTGCGTGTATCCGCTTTATCAGGATGGGATAGCTCAAAGTGTTCGGTTTTCAAGCGTGAATGGAAACACGCCAGTGGATCGTTTTGTGATTGTCGTCACGTATATATATATATTTACGGTATTCTAGAACATCATGGTAATATAACTATATAATTATACTGTATTATACATAATCGTATATTTGTCATCTATATAGGTTGGCTGGTGGACTTGACTGGTGCATTCCGTATGGCATTTCTGGCCAATGGTCTGATTCAGGCATTCAGTGGATTCCTGCTGCTCGTCCTCGTCTTTCTAGGACCTTCCAAATCAAAGACAACTCAGAACATAATCAGCAAAACTGACGTTGAACAAACAACCGTCACTGCAAGTGTTGAGTCCAACCTCATCAAATCCGACCACGAAGACAAAAGTTTTAAAAGTTAACAGTCAGTTAATGTAGGCATGATTTGTGTTGTGAACCCTCTAGAAATGTCTCGAGCTCCATTTCTCATCTTAAATGGAGATTTGTAAAGCAAGTAAGACTATTCAGAGGTGAACTGTGTTTCCCCAACCGGACATTGCCTCTTCAGATTGGCTACTTTTTATGTGTTTATAAGATGTCTACACACCAAAGTGCGATTAGAATAAACTTACTTGCTTATTTAATTTATACACATGTAGGCCTACTATGCAGGTATATGGCCTGTGCTATTTACCTCACCTTGGCATGCCAGGACAATACGAGTTTTAAATACAAAATGCTTCACGGTTCAATGGCTACAAAATGCGTCGTTCTTTGTAATTTTATATGGCTGTATAATGGCAATTACACAAATAGACTACCACAATTAATCCTTCCACCTTAACCCTTTTCCCCCGTAAGGCCGAAATATCGGCTTGTCATTATTTATCGTATCCCCGTAAGGCCGATAAGCCGGCTACGATGAGCTTGTCAAGTACCCGTAAGACCGATATTTCGGCATCGCGTCTATATTTTATCCTCGTAACTTCCGTAAGGCCTGTAAATCGGCTATGGTAATTAGGGTGTCACGACAAATGGTTCACCGCAAATGGTTCACCGACAAATGGTTCACGGACAAAAGGTTGACGACAATAGGTTCACGACAAAAGCGCAAACATATTTTTCGCGAATTCAGCTTAGCCTAGCGTGAAACGTTTAATAATTTACCAACCTGTGTGTGTGTATATTCGTTTAATAAGAAGCGGGTTGACACACCGCAACCCGGTACAAAAAGTTGATGAAGTACGGGATTGAAAGCATGGTCTGAATTTACCAATCTAAACTACGGGATTATGGTGAACCTTTTGTCGTGAACCTTTTGGCAGAGAACCATTTGTCGTGAACCTTTTGTCCGTGAACCATTTGTCGTGGAACCGGTAATTAGGTCTGTTTATTTCAATCCCAGCATTGACTCAGACAGGAAGCGACGTACTTTTAGTGTTATTACGTCACTTGAAGGTCAATGTTAAGTGAGTTTCTTGCAATGCAGTAGCATGAATAAACACGACCATAGCCGTTGAAAATGCCGAAACGCAAGGCATCTAGCAGTTCGAATGAAACAACTGTTGCGAAGAAAACATTTGGTGGAAAACGGTATACCCTTGGACAGGCGAGAGATAGGGATTATGGCCAGTGATAGCAGTGGAGATGAATCAGTTGAGACCGAAAGTTATGGGGACGTTCCTACGGCAAGCATGGCTGCGCATGTGAGTGATACTCGTGATGTTTCTATCGATGATTGGTGCAGTCGTCATAATAATAATAATAATAATAATAATAATAATAATAATAATAATAATAATAATAATATCTTTTCTTTAATAAGCGCCTGACAAACGCACTGCGCTGTACATTTACATGTTATGCAATTTAAATCTTAACTACTAACAGAACAGACAGCCTGTAATAGGCTACATGTCAAAGCAACTGATTCAACTTTCCAACCTGACCAACCAACTGGTTTGTGGGGTCCAAGGACTGTGTTTCGCTGTTCATTGTGTAGCACATTCTTGTGCATTCGCGATGGTAGCACATGTTGGGCCGACTACCACAGTAAAGTGAAATGCTGGCGCTAAAACATTAATTAGCTGTCAGAAACGTTTACTTATATATCAGACTTCTCATCAGAGACAGTAAAATTGCAGTTTACATGCATTCTGAAGTTAATGATTTTAGTAGGGCTGCATTTCGATTAATGTTTTTAATCGCGATTAATCGCGCGATTAATTTTTTTAATCACGCGATTAATCGCACATTTATTGCATTTTAACGTTTCTTTTTAATGGTCCAGAATTTAAATAATTCAATCAATATTCTAAATCAAGTATTTCAAATTCAAATAATACAAGCGGGGTGCAATTATAATATGACTTACTAATGTTTGTGCTTCTGTTGTCAAAAAGACAACCCTAAAGAGATTATATAAATCACTAGTCTAAGTCTATGACTGTCTCCTTAACAATAGAAACTGCAACAATCTAAAGCTGCAAATGTAGCCATTTGCTCAAACAATCAAGTTTATCAACATTGTCAGTTGACAAGGATGCTCGCTTCTTGTTCAAAATGTTCCCGGACAGAGAGTACAATCGTTCGCATGGAACAGTTGTGGCTGGAGAAGCGAGATATTTCCTTGCTACAGTAGCTAGGACTTTGGGGCACGTTTCTTTGATGTCAACAAAAGAATGAAAATAACATGACGCCGGATGACTCACGCGAGTAGTGCTCAACAGAAGTGGGCGATAACCGATAACCGATTATTTGAAAAGTACTGATTATAGATCTGAATTTTTAATTTGAGTTGTTTTTATTTTAGACTTTTTAAACGGAGATTAATCGCAATTTTTTTTAACGCGTTAATCGCGGGCGTTAACGGCGATTAACGCGCAGTCATAGATTTTAGCCCTGCAGGAGCTCAGGGTTATGGGCGTTTTCGCACAGGGTTGTAGAGTTATCTCACTTCCGCTATGGGAGATCAGAGGCGAAAGGGTTAATCTATTTCCAAACTGCAACAGTGGCCTGTTTGGATAATATTTATTAATATATTATCCTAATAGTATTTATTAGTATGGTATCCTATATAATATTAATAAATCAGTCTTCAAACCCAATGGCTAATTTAAGTTGATTTTATTTTTTGTATTCAAAGTAAATTGAAAGAAAAACTTCACAGTAAAATGTACACAATCAGCTAAACACACTCAGCAGTCGAAGATTAAAAAATTATGCCTACATGCATATAAATAAATGTGAGATAGAGTAAGTAATAATGATAATTTTATCAGTTCAATACAAATTGCAGATGACTTAAACAGTAGTCCTAACACAATTTTAACCTGATGATACTTCAAATAATTCATGCCACAGAAAACGAATCTGCCACAACCTTTAAGGTCCCCGTGTACGATCGGTACAATAGCCCGATATTCAACTCTCTCGGGAGGCGAACGGAGAGGCGCCGCAAACATAAGCGCATGGGACGTACGCTCTAACCGATGTGGCCAATAATTAGCTCGGTTTGTCGAGACGTTGAGCAGTAAAGTTAATATTTAAAACTGCCGTCATATGGTGTCAATAGACTTTAGACCAAACCAGTTCTCAAATACCAATAACAGTGAAGTAATCGTACAGAGTCCGATCGCTAATCAGGCCAACGTCTGGCTGTCGCCGGATAGTGACATAGGCCTAGCTATAGGCTAAGGGCACTGCGAGCAAATGGCAGATATAGATGCATTCTATCAACCGATCTATAGACAATAATGCGTTAATCCGTTTGCAAAATGCAGGGTTCAAAGTGATCATGTATACGTCGGAATGTGCTACGTGAATCTGCCTATGCATAAATGGCAGGACCTGTTGAAGCGGTTACTTAGTAGCGACCGATATCGATGACACTGAAATTATTATCGCAGTCAATTGAACTTAGCTAACCGGTTCAGTCAGAACTAGGAACATAGGAATACCGCGTCGATATCGATCGTAACTCGAGGATTATAACCACGGCGCTATATAAGTCCCAGGAGTGTTTGAGAATATGATTGGCGAAGCGAATACCCAACGCGTTGGCTGCTTCACTTTGGGATTGAACTGCCGCTCGGTTGATTCTCTGTACTTCCGGTAGAACTGACCTTGGAAATGACGAAGGTCTTGGATCGCGGCTACAGCTGGGTCATCTGTGGAGTGAGCTTCTCCAGTTACTTCTGCAATATGATTGGATTGGCATCGTTTGGAATTCTCTATCCGGAATTCGTTGATCACTTCTCCGGTAGCAACGCACAGACGGCGATAATCGGATCTCTTAACATCGCTGTTGGAGCGATTTCCGGTGATCAATCAATCAATCAATCAATCAATCAATCAATCAATCAGTCAATCAATCAATCAACCAATAAATCAATCAGTAACTCGCTCATTCACTCAATCAATCACTCATTCACTCGATCACTCACCCTCTCATTCTTCTAATCTCATGTGATGACTCTTATATCGCCGTTATCATTGCGCACAAGTCAACGTAACCTGATGTTCATTTTAAAAATTACAATCCGCTTGGACAAAACATGATCGATATCTGAAAACTCAGGAATTGCTTAAATCTATAGGGTGAGCAATCTAGTTGAAAGATATGCGTCTTAAGTTTAGATCTGTGTGTCATTAAAGAACTTGCGGAAAGCGCAGAATTTATCAATCAGCCAATCAATCGTTCGATCAATAACGCGATCGATCTTTCCAGACGCACTCGTTTATAGACCTATAAATTTTTAGGGACATAGTTTTTCGTTAGGCGAATAATTACTCTTATGAGTAAACGACTGACTAACTGGCTGACTGAATTTCTGTCAACTGTCTCACTTAGCTATTCACGAACTAACTCACCCACCACAATCCACTCACAGTCGCCAAACCCATCCACCTACCAAATCGTGCTCATAATAGTCCCATGAACCTTGACCCTTGACCCCTATAATAAAGGACTCACTTGTGTATCCTTGTGTATGCCTACAGTCACTTACTTGACGTGTGTATTATAATACTCTAATAGGTCTGATGCTGAATCCGATAATCCCTCAAGTGGGATGTCGACCAATTGCCATCGTCGGGAGTCTGATCGGTGCCATTGGCTACGCTAGCTGCTTCTTCGCTGAAAGCATTCTCCATATCTGCATTGGATTCGGTATACTCAGTGGTAAGTTCAGTAACACTGCGAGCATCTAAATAGAGGCTTTATAATAGTCTATACGCAATCACAATTCAATCTTAACTATGTTATCTAATATACCAAAGGCTTTCTCTAATCTGAACTAATCTTCATCTTATCCTATTATCCAATCTAAATCTAAGATAATCTGGATAGAATTAAAAAGTAAGTGAGTATATTCTTCATTAAACCGGTTGCAGAAAGCCGCACTCCGGTGTACAGACATCGCAATTTATATCCATGAGTCTGACTGCCTCTATGGCTAACTTTAAGAACTGATCTTCTTCCTCTAGGTTTTGCAAACGGTATGCTACTCTTCTCCAGCACCGTAATCCTCCATCAGTACTTCGATCGGCGTCGAACCTTGGCCGCTGCTATTGCAACATGCGGTGTCAGCACCGCTACGTTAACGATGCCTCCGATCACCAGGTGGCTTATCAGTTGCCTCGGGTGGAGAACAACGACGCTTGTCATTAGCGCCATTTTTCTTCAAAGCGCGATCTGTGGATCGCTAATGCGGCCGAATAACCATGACAACCACAAGCCAATGGCAAGCGATGAAAGTAAATGCTCATTTTCATATTCTGCCAAATTTTTCGGTGCTTATAAATGGCTCCTAGGGGCAAGTCCTTTGTGGACGATTCTCATCTAGTGTTGCCAACTGGCAAGAAATGTAGCTCTGTAAAACTAATCGTAAATGTAAATCTCCAATATTTCTTATTTTTTCGCAGAAGCTGCCTTACGGGAACCTGTTTTTTTTAGCCATCGCTACATTGAAACTAGTCCGCAAGAGCCAAGTAAATACTGGGTTCACTTTCGGTCCAAGGTCAGGATCCGGATATACCGCCAGGTAGACGATCGCTAAGGTGGAAAACCATATTTAGTGATTTGCAACGGTTTCTGCCTACTTTTGAATCGAACTGCGAACGTTGACGAGGGATTGTTTAGAGGTCGGGAACGACAGAAAAAGTGATGGGGGAGACATGATACAGAAAAAGCTCTGCACACAGTCACAGAGGCCACCACTGTAGCCCTCCTCATGTACGCCACGCCTGAATGGCGGGGCTTTACAACCGCAGATGACGGAATAAGGATGAATCAACTGCTGCGCCGTGCACAGCCATTGGGGTATCTGCCGGAGGTGGCACCTAGTGCGGAAGAGAGGGCCGCCAAGGCAGACGATGGCCTCTTTCGTGCTGCAAGGACCAATGAGACCCACGTCCTGCGCAGCTTGTTTCCCCCAGGGGTGCAAAAAACCAAACTTTTTTCAAAATGAAAAGTTGTTTTTTTTTTTTTTTTTGGTTTTTTGGTTTTTTGTTTTGGAGATTTTCCTATTTCGGATCATAAAACTCATTAAAATGGCATAATACCGTTCAAATTAATCAGATGCATATAAATGAAATTAACTAGAACAGTAGAACCGTAGAATGTGATAAAAGATCATAAAACGAAGTTAACAAAGACTACTCAACAATTGCCAAGAGAGCTGAAGAGACGACATTTTTGGCATTTATAATGTCAAAATTTAAAAAAAAAACAAAAAAAATTTACGGTTTTTTGTTTTTGTTTGTTTGTTTTTTAAAAACCAAAAAACCAAAAACCAAAAAACCAAGCCTTTAACAGCCCTGGTTTCCCCCGCTGACACGCCACAATTACAGTCTTTGTCAGAGGCCTCAAGACTTTACTCTGCCAGCAATTAAAGGATGACCGCAATTTTATCCCCAGAAATACCTATATCGACAATCTTTACTGACCCACAATCTTGAAACCAAAAATGACGCTTTACAGACATTTTCAGTTAAATTGTAGTTCCCCCTTTACTGTTCCCGGTTGCGGTGCGTCAACTGGTTTTCCTATTAAACGAGTATACAACAAGACCTGAAGATTCTCAGATTGAAGAAATAAAGAATTAAGATACTGGTGACAAAAAAGTGGAGAAGATGGATCCTCTTGGCTCACCAAGCTTCTGGAAAGGAGGGATTCAAGCTGGAAGGGGGGAGAGAAATAATGAACTCCTCTATAATATTATATAAACAGAGGTCCATGCTCAAACCATGGTAAGCCTTTAGCCCCTGAATTATTGTTTGGAACGTAGCCTACACGTGGGAACGAGTAGGTGAAAGGTTGCCTCTTAATTTAAGCGCGTCTGATGTAGTTCGTGTGAACGTTATCTTAAACTGTGTTCCGTTTTAGAGTCTGGTGAAGCGGTGCATTCGTCCGTGGGATGTTGTAGATCCGTAATTCGTGGTGCGTCATGGTTGGCCAGGTCAATCTGGACCAGTCTCGATGTCACAATCTTCCGCAACCCCCGTTTCCCTATATTTCTAATCGGAACCTGTCTTAGCTTCTTTGGCTACATAGTCCCGTCCGTCTTCATTCCCATTCTGGCAGTTACCTCTCTCGGCATCAGTCCTTCCACAAGCGCCTTGTTGCTGTCCGTGTGGGCTGGGTCCACGATCATGGGTCGCATCTCTTCGGGCCTTATGGGGGACCGTCTGCCGTTCTTCAGACGCCCAGGCAGACGTGTCTACTTGTACGCGGTTCCAAACATATTCTGCGGTCTCTGCACAGCATCCGTCTACGTGATTAACAGTCAGGCAGTGTTTATCATCTACATCATTATCTTCGGATTTCTGACAGGTAAGATCAACATAGTTACACTGACTTAATTGTGGTAAATCACTGATGGTTCCAGGGAAGCAGTTGTAAACCGGCCACATGGTCCCTCCAGAGGAACAGGATGGTAACCTGGATCCATCTCTGCATCATTTACGGACAGCTGCTCGCGGGACAATTGCTCGCCAACAGTTGCTCACTAGGTCAATTGCTAGCTAGGTCAAGTGCTTGCGAAGTCAACTTCTCGCTATGACAATTGCTCGTCCATTGCTGGAAAAAGCAAAATAATAGCGAAATTGGCGTAATTATTTTGACAAAAACAATATCACCATCGTGGTTAGGCCCCGTACGCCCTATGCTTCAAATTCTTTAGCCTACTAATGATCTCTTCCTCGGTATGTAAACGAGCTGGGCACTTACATTTCTTCGATTTATCACACTTCCAAAAACCTTAGTCTTAGCCTATTGCTTTGTCTGTTATAGGCCCCACAGATTGTCTTGCCTATTGCCCAATAAAC
This sequence comes from Aporrectodea caliginosa, assembly GCA_020284085.1. Classification (NCBI taxonomy): domain Eukaryota; kingdom Metazoa; phylum Annelida; class Clitellata; order Crassiclitellata; family Lumbricidae; genus Aporrectodea; species Aporrectodea caliginosa. Next base: position 472,710 of record JACEVL010000202.1, read on the forward strand.
TTAATTGATTCGTATAAGATCCTAACATCATAGCAAAAGTAAAACCTGAAATGTTGCATTAAACCTCAGTTGATATATTATGTATATTAAATAATGTGGCGTTTTTGCCAGGGACCACCCACGGTTTTTGGGACCACCCTCAGTTTTTGGGACCACCCTCAGTTTTTGGGACCACCCCCGGTTTTTGGGATCACCCTCAGTTTTTGGGACCACCCCCGGTTTTTGGGACCACCCTCGTTTTTTGGGACTACCCTCGGCTTTTGGGACCACCCTCGGTTTTTCGGGCCTTTCTGTTTTGGACCACCCCTTGGGCTGCGGTTGGCTTGGACACCGCTAGGCTTTGGCGACCTAGCCCGTGGATCCCTAGCCCGTGGATCCCTAGCCCGTGGATCCCTGCCCGTGGATCCCTAGCCCATGGATCCCTAGCCCGTGGATCCCTAGCCCGTGGATCCCTGCCCGTGGATCCCTAGCCTATGGATCCCTAGCCCGTGGATCCCTAGCCTTTGGCGACCTAGCCCGTGGATCCCTGCCCATGGATCCCTCCTAACCCGTGGATCCCTAACCTTTGGCGACCTAGCCCGTGGATCCCTAGCCCGTGGATCCCTGCTAGCCCAGGGATCCCTGCCCATGGATCCCTAGCCTTTGGCGACCTAGCCCGTGGATTAGTCCCCGGCGCCGCCGCCATCCGCCGCCGCCGCCAGTCGCTAAGCCCTCAAGTCGAAGTCAGTCGCTAAGGCTATCGACTGGACCAAGTCACCGCCGCCGCCGCCGCTAAGCTCTCAAGTCGAAGTCAGTCGCTAAGCTATCGACTGCTATCGACTTTGTCCACTTAATATATCAGCAGTTATTTATTTACTACCTTACTGCCTACCTAGTAGGCCTACTACTTACTTGCTTTACTAGATATACACTAACTTCAATGCAAAGCTTCCAAGTTTTGCATTGAAAATACGCTGGTTTCAGTGTCTTTAACCACGTTACAACTAAAGATGATGCCGGAAAAATTGATAATGTGTTTGTGAAATTAGGGAAAATAGGCTTCCATTTGCGCTTTCGAGAGAAATCCGGTGTTTGGCCCATTTTGGCGAACTATACTGGTAACCCTACAATAGGCAGACTTGAATGCTGCATGCTTTAGTTTCTTATCCGATTTGAATGTAACGCGATAATGATTTGATAATTTTGACTTGGTTGATGTATAGGCCAATATTTCCTCTTAATTTACCATGCTTTATTTGGCCACAAACCATGACGTACAGCGAAACGTGACTTTACAGTACGCCGTAAAATGCATTTTATTGTTAGGTAACTAATAGACGTAGGCTACCTGATTACCCGAGAAGTCGATATCAAGTCGTTAAGTCAGTCGATAAGCCTAAGCGACTTAGTCAGTCGATAAGCAAGTGACTTAGTCAAGTCAGTCGCTAAGTCAGTCGCTAACTCTCCAAGTCAGTCGCTAACGCTTATGTTAGCGACTCCGGGGACTACCGTGGATCCCTAGCCCGTGGATCCCTAGCCCGTGGATCCCTGCCCAGACTGGGTATATATAGAGGGCGCTCTTGTGTAATAGATGCTTGTATGTTGTGGATCTGAGGTTGGTTACTCGTCTTTTCGTGGTGTTTGAATAAAGATTGTCATTGAACTCTGATGTCTGATTCCTTCGGTGGTGACATTGCTCGTCGACTGGCAGATGCTGAAGTCCTTCGATAGACCACGAAGGCCTTACTAACGCTCCATCCTGAGCGACTCGCGCCTTCCCTCGCCATCCTGAGAGAAGCGGAAGACGCTGAGAGGCAGTCACAGAGACCGAGTTCCAGTAGTTTCTTTACAATAATCAATATTATAAAAAGTAAATTGAGATTTAAAATCAAAACCGGGCGTGTTCGTGAATCATGATTAAACGTGCCGTCAGTAAAAAATGTGAATGCAAAATTAATAATTATGCGTTTAGCTTTAATGTAGAGCTGGCAGTTGGGGCCTACGCATACAAGAGTGCCTATAGCGCCTACGACGACCATAAACTGACTCAACTCTTTTGCCCTACCGCTGCACATGTATAATTTAATATTTTAGTCGTTAGTGTGACTCAACTTTTCTGTCACTCTGTAGGCTGCTTCATCTCAGCTCAGCAGCCAGTGATGGTCGATCTCTTCGGAATCGAAGATTTCTCCAAAGCATTCGCCTTTCTTCTCCTCTTCAACGGAATTGGCTGCTTCGCCTGCCAACCATTTGCAGGTAAACTACTGACCCAGCTGCCTCTTGGGGCCCATATTTATTCTAGGTATATCATCACTTGACTCAGATCAGAGAATTTAAAAAGCATGCACTTTTAGTTTTGCCATAAGCGTACGACTGTAGTAGGCTTTACTGTAACAGGCCTATGAGCTAGGTTTGATCGCTGAAGTGTATGATTGGGCTCAGTAGGCCTACACGTCGGTTTACTCTCCGCCCAAGAGCCGTGGCACAAGTATATAGGATAATTATAATAGTTGCTATGATCTGTATTTATACATTAATGCGCGATATAGCGCATTGGATAACACACTGGCATAGAGAGCGAGAGGTACCGAGTTTATTGTATTGTATTGTATTTTCGTTTATTAATCAACTCTGGCTGTCATAACGCAGCTAGTTACAAGGTTCTTCATCGTTAGTCGGATATGCTTTGTAGGCTGCTATTAGCGCCGTGCATTGCAGGCTGTCTGTTATGTTAGTAGTTAAGATTGTTTCAATTGCATAACATGCAAATGTACAGCGCAGTGCGTTTGTCAGGCGCTTAATTAAAGAAAAGATATTATTATTATTATTATTATTATTATTATTATTATTATTATTATTATTATTATTATTATTATTATTATTAAAGCGTGTATCAGCATTATCAGGATGGGATAGCACGAAGAGTTCGGCTTTCAGTCGTGAATGGAAACACGTCAGAGGATCGTTTTGTGATTGTCGTCACGTACATATAATTATATCCTAGAACATCATTGTGATATAACCATACTGTATCATAATTCTCGTATTTGTCATCCATAGGTTGGTTGGTTGACTTGTCTGGTGCATTTCGTCTGGCATTTCTGGCCAATGGTCTGATTCAGACATTCAGTGGATTCCTGCTGCTCGTCCTCGTCTTTCTAGGTCCTTCCAAATCAAAGACAACTCAGAACATAATCAGTGAAACTGACGTTGAACCAACAACCGTCACTGCAAGTGTTGAATCCAACCTCATCAACTACGACCACAAAGACAACACTTTTAAAAGTTAACAGTCAGTTCATGTAGGCATGATCTGTGCTGTGAACCCTCTAGAAACGTCTCTCTATTTCTTATCTTAAATGGGCATTTGTAAAGCGCCTCTTGCAGCAAGACTATTCAGAGGTGAACTGTGTTTCCCCAACCGGACATTGCCTCTTCAGATTGGCTACTTTTTATGTGTTTATAAGATATCTACACACCAAAGTGCGATTAGAATAAACTTATGGTACTTGCTTATTTAATTTATACACATGTACTATGCAGGTCTAGGGCCTGTATGATTTGCCTCACGTTTGGCATGCCAGGACAATACGAGTTTTAAATAAAAAATGCTTCACGGTTCAATGACTACAAAATGCATCCTTGCTTGTAATTTTATATGGTTGTGCATTGGCAATTCATTATAGGCTACCATTATTATCCTTCCACCTTAAGCTATTTCCAAACTGCAACAGTGGCCTGTTTGAATAAAATTTATTAATGTATTATCCTAATAGTATTTATTAGTTTTATTATTATCCTAATATTAATAAATCAGTCTTCACATATAATGGTCAAATTAAGTTGTTTTTTTTGTAATCGATGTAAATTGAAAGAAAAACTTCACAGTAAACTGTACACAATCAGCTAAACACACTCAGCAGTGGAAAATTTAAAAAATACGCCTAGATGTGTATAAACAAATGTGAGATACAGTAAGTAATAATGATACACTTATCAGTTCAGTACCCCTAACTGATGACTTAAAATACTGGTCCTAACACAATATTTAACCTGATGATACTTCAAAATAATCCATACCACAGAAAACCGATCTAAAGAGTCACAAAACACAAGAAATTCGGAGACAAAGTTCACTTAATAAGTGCGGTGAAGTGGTGCACACCGTTGCCCTCTGCTTCTAGTAAGGCATGTTCTGCGGATAGGGTTCAATTGGGACCCAGTTGTCTCGTGGATCCACATTCCGATGATCATAAAGGGTTCTCAGAGGGGCCGGTTCATGTGTTCGCACACTCCAGCGCTTGACCCACTCCCCGTTGGCATGCGTGGCATCGTAAGTGCTCGGCCCAATGCGGCCCCAGGCCCCCTGGAGGTTTGAGTAGGTACCGATGCCCCGGTCGATTGTTGCCTGTGGAGTATTGAACATCCCGTTAGACCAGAGGCCCTGGCGATCAGAATGCAGGTCACGGCGTACATTGGTGAAGTTACCCTTGACGTTGATGGGTATGTTGGACATGGTCATGATGCCACAAGGGTGCTCGGGGTTGTGGGCGAGTGCTGTGGCAGAGCGGTCCTTTGGAAGATCAGATGGTCTGACATGTCTTGTGTCCGTCAGCTCTTTGTAGGGTCTCGACTGAGTGAAGGAACCTTGAAATGAGTCCTGCCATTTGGTGCCATAGGTGCTGTTCGTCGTCGAATACATGGCTGCAGCTGGATTCTTATTCGCGATGTACATCTCCATTTCTCAGACTATCGAATGGCTGCACTTTTCTTTCTGTAAGAATAATACTTTATATCAGTGCTTTTTTTCAGCCGGAGCGGTCCGGAACGGCGTTCCGGTACCTTTTTTCAGCTATTAAGAATATTTTAATTAATTAAAATTTTTAATAACAAATCATTTAAAATTATTTAGATACTTTAATTTAATTTCAGTGCTTTCATGTTTATTGATAATGAAATATATGAAATATAAATATTAGCATAAAATATGCCCCTATAAATGTTCTGAATTTGTCGAGTTCCGGAACCTTTTTTGCTAGAAAAAAAGCACTGCTTTATATAGGTATATAATTTGTATCAAGATTCCAAGCACTGTGCCTCTTTTGTCAGAAGCTGAGCTTCTGACAGGATAACTATTTTGTTCATCAATTCCTAGCTACAGCAAAGCATGTTTTGTGTGCCGAAAGCATGCTGAATCAGGTACAGTATTTGTTAAATGCATGCATTTTTCTGTATCAATCATGTGCTTTGTCATCATCTGAGAATAAGTTGGCTCTATGACTTAGCTGTTTTGGTCATTGTATCTTTGTACAATCTATAATCGTAAACCAGACAATTTCTAAAGTACTACTTAAAATCTAAGCATGATCTTATTCACTAGTGCTTGGGAGCTTGTTTTAGAGATGCAGTGAGGAATGTGGATCAGACGAGTATATAGTGACTGAGAAAGGACTACATGCAGTGAGGTCGATTTGGTAGATCAGGTTGTTGAAAGGCAGAGTTTGTGAAGATTTTCAGTGTTTATAATTTTTACGACTTTCTGACTTTACCAGATGATATGCATAACTACTGCTGCCCATCTGAATTGCCGTCTGGCCATTTTTAGCTCCGATGTATGAAACGTACCAGCACGTGCATACAATAACTTACCATATTATTTTATGACTATGACTTTGTCCACCAAGCATACTAATCATCAAAACCTTAAATCTACACTTACTGAGATTTTACAACGTTCTTTTTCTTCCAATTAGTATTCACTCCCTTACTTACTTGCTATAAACAAATGCATAGCTTTTCCTCTCTCGGGGGGTCCGGTGGCGCGTTGGATAACATCTGGCGAAGAGTGCGAGAGGTACCGAGTTCGAGCCCCGTAGGGCGGATTTGCTTTGTAGGCTGCTATTAGCGCCGTGTATTACAGGCTGTCTGTTCTGTTAGTAGTTAACTAGTTAAGATTGTTTCAATTGCATAACATGTAAATGTACAGCGCAGTGCGTTTGTCAGGCGCTAAATTAAAGAAAAGATATTATTATTATTATTCTCGGAATGAAAACGCTTCGGCCAAATGAATTCTAACTATGGACAGACAAAACGAAATCGCGCATACTCACATCTAAAATCTCAAATCCCGACGTTTCCTACCAAAGCCACACAAAAACTGAATTCTTCAATCCAATATAAAACTGAACAAAATAATATCCTAAATAATTTATTTGTGTTTACATCGATTTTCTTACTCGACCAAACAAACAACAATTTCCCTAACAACCGTTGCCAAGGTATATGTAGATTTTGGTGCGTTCCACAACCGTTCAAAATCATAAAGCCCGAAACAAAAATCTGAACTTATATAGCGCTATTATAGGCAAAGTAAATTGTCAGTTGATGGTCGCCACTAGAAAAATCGCATATAAGCAAAATTCCCTGGGCGAATGTGGTTGAAAGCCAAGACAGGAATACGAGACATGGTTCGAAGCAGACCTACATAGGATATGAATTCAGGAAGAGCTATACAGCAGCACCGCTGAAGCTATATTATTACGTGTGTATATTCGTTAAAGGGGCCGTCCATAAATGACGTCACGCTATTTTGGCCGATTTTTGACCCCCCTCCCCTCGTCACACTTCGTCACAAAAAGTCACACCCCCTGAAAAATGACGTCACAAAGCTCTGACCCCCCTAAAACGAAACTTCCACATGATAATAAAACATGTTTCAATGCCCATTTATTGTCATTGTAATAAGTATTTAAAAATCTTATGGTGACAAATATTTAAATAATTAGAAAATTATTAATAATGGTGCCCGTATACATTAAAATAATCAAAAAATTATGAAAATTTTAATACTCAAAATTAGAGCTGTTATTTTAAGATTAAATTGTTGTTAATTGTTAAATTTAATTACACAGACGTGATGTGACGTCACACTTGGCTGACCCCCCCTCCCCCACGTCACACATCGTCACAAATTTCCGACCCCCTCCCCCCCCTAGGTGCGTGACGTCATTTATGGACGGCCCCAAAGTAAGTAGGTTAGTATATCCTTCATTGAACCGCACGGTGGTGTACATTATGAAATATATATGTAATCACGAATACTTCATCCTAATAATAAATGTTTTGCGTGCCAGACTGTCTGCAACAGGTAGATTTCTGTCATGTTTACGTGAACGTAGCGCGTATAGGCCTACTACAGCTTTAATTTGGAGCAGTAGGTAATGTAGAACATGGCCTGGATCTGCATTCTGCACAAACAGCCCCGAAGAGACCGTGTCAGCATTCTGGCATAGTTGTTCGAAACTTGGGTTGTTTTCGGGCAGGTATCGCAGCCGGACCAGTCACCACAGCAGCGCCTGTAGGCGTGTACGCCCGTCCTGACCCACAAATCACACCATTATTTATTTGATAAACAAGCTGGCAAACCGCAGCAAGGCACAGAGCTTTCAGGAGTTAGTTTAATGCTTAGGGCCTTATGCTAAAAGCCATGGCTCTAGAAACTGGAAGAGTTACTGTAGTACTATTCAAAAATTTTAGAATTTTTTTGTATCCTTATAATTTTAATTAAATCTTAACAGTTCTATAACTTAGTAATAAATTGTCGCTTTTATTTCCACGTATCTAAGGGGCCGTCCATAAATGACGTCACGCACCTAGGGGGGGGGGGTCGGAAATTTGTGACGATGTGTGACATGGGGAGGGGGTCAGCGAAGTGTGACGTCACATCAGGTCTGTGTAATTAAATTTAACAATTAACAACATTTTAAGTTTAAAATAACAGCACTAATTTTGAGAATTAAAATTTTCTTAATTTTTGATTATTTTAATGTATATGGGCACCATTATTAATAATTTTCTAATTATTTAAATATTTTTCACCATCAGATTTTTAAATACTTATTACAATGACAATAAATGTGACTTGAAACATGTTTTATTATCAAATGGAAATTTGGTTGTAGGGGGGTCAGAGCTTTGTGACGTCATTTTTCAAGGGGGTGTTACCTTTGTGACGAAGTGTGACGAGGGGGGGAGGGGTCAAAATCGGCCAAAATAGCGTGACGTCATTTATGGACGGCCCCTAAGCACATGATGTTGAGCAAAATAAAGTGTCTTGAGCTACTCCAGAAATGAGATGGACAAACAGTAGGCCAGTACGTCAAAGCATAAAAGCAATATTCGTAAAACTGAGGTGCCAAGGGTTGTCCATAAAATATTGGGAGAAGTGATCACCTAAATGCAGATAATGGGAGGTTTTATGTCCAACGTGGGCATCCAGTTAACTTTGGTAGCCTACATGCAGTTACTTCAGCACATCCTGTACCTTAAACACCAACTTTAATAATAGTCAGGTAGCAGACTCTGTACTGCACAATTAGAGTTCATTGCCGGGCATGTCATATATCAAAGCACCCCACCCTTTTTGCACATTTAACCTTGCAAGATCCCCAGAGTTTAGAATTGTTTGGCTAGAGCTATTACAAATACATCAAAATATGAACATGACCGAGCTTTTTCTGTGGCAGGCCCAATGATGTGGAATGGTCTTCCTCTAGAGCTGCGTCTACACCCTGGGAGTCTGCCTGAAACTTTCCTTACTAAACTAAAAACTGTTCTTTTTGGGCGCGTTGGAGTCGGGAGCGCCTCTGAGTAGTTTCCTTGAAGGGGCGCTATATAAATTCCCGAATGAATGAATGAATGAAAACTCATGCTTAAATCGCTACACGTGCTTTATGTTGAGCAAAGAATCTTACAAATAGGCACTTCTAGCTTATAAAATGTTGAACTTTGGTCAACCACAGTATTTAAAATCAGTTCTTATTTCCTCAGGCTCATCAGTATTCAATCAAGTCACCTGACAAAAGGGTTCCAAAGTAGGTAATTGTTTGCAGACATCCCAAGCCAGAGTTTTGTCTCACTGATCTATTGACCCATCATACATTGAACCTAACTTATGCCTGTCAATGGAAAGTAAAACATTACATTCAAAACAAACTTTTTTATAAGTTAGATTTATTAATTATTGCTATTAATAATAACAAAACACGTAGTCGATAGACTTGTGAGGAATTGGTCATACCAATTTAAACAGGTATAAAATTTTCCATTTCAAATTCTAAAACAGCTTACACGAAAGCTACCATCAATTTTCATTAATGTTAATAATGATTTTACAATAAAATGATGAGTATCTGATGACTTTCATGGCACCAATACCATAATGCCCACAGCAGCCATCAATAACTGCTTCAAATTACAATGAGAAAAAATAATCTATTGGAGAAGGCAGGCTAAAATCAAGACCAATCATAACAATAATTTTATGTAGTATTACACAGTGTAAATTTTACTTAAATACTTCAACTCCTAAAATACCACGATGGACATTTTAAACTGGATGTTAAATACCAGCAGACAAACCACTTGAAAATATAACAAAGTGATAAAAACATTTACATATACCTGCAAAGCATTCTAATGTGAAATTCAAATAGCTATCTAGCAGATTGTCCAGTAGTAACTGAATAAATGCATATAACTGGTCAAACACAGGTTTTGACAGACAGAAACAATCACAATCTTATGAGACCAATTCAAGCAAGCGGCCACAAGCTAGGCATGTTAAGGATCACGCATTAAATATGCAATAATTATACGGATGTTAAACCCTGTTATTTCTTGCACAATGCATCATGTAGAATTCACCCCCAAAACAGTCCTACATATAGCAATACTATCTGAAGCAACTTCAAGCTATATATATCAACAGTTAAGGCAACAACTCATTGTTCTCTCAGACCACTGCCATTAATTACCTGCCTTCTGAAAGAGCAATCGCTAAATTTCAACAAAATTATTGGGCATTTGACTGATTAATGTAGGAGACATTTGAAACAGATACTATTCAAGCATGACCCACTGATGAGGCAAGTTCACCGAAATTTCAGAAGTCCTAATTTATGCCGATGCGTGTGTGACAGTGTACGAGCCTACCACTCTCTTCTAGTTACCTTAGCAATATTTGCTGACAAAATAAAAAATTATCTGTTCTTAATGATATTTAACATCGTGAGGCTAGCACAGAGTACACCTCCAACCTTTGTAACAGGCATCAAGTTTCAGTTGTATTATATTGTATAAACAGGTGTCACAGTAACATCTGACTATTCACACAATCATGATTTACCAATGTTCATCAAAATTTCTCAACAGCCGTTCATATTGCTCAATTGTCATAGCATGCAGACCAAACAATCATTCTACAATTTTCTTTTTTAAAAAATACTACCGGTAATTTTACGCATTTAGAAGATCTTGTAAATAGTTGAGCTACCAAAGATAAACTTGAAGTCTCTGAGGCTGTTGAATGAGAACAGCTGCAGAAGAAAGCATACCATTTTCAAAAGGTAAGCAGAAGATTAAAAATGAGGAATAAAATCTAACTACACAGTACACGTGTAGACTTCTTGTGCGTAGTTAAGCAGTTTGTTTATTTGTATTTGTTGAACAGAGCTTCAACGTTGGCTGGATTACCACCAACTGCCATATCCACCTAAAATCAAAAACCACAAAAATTACTGGTGAGTACAGTAGTGTTTTGTGTTGTGTTTCTATTCAAGCAAAAACAAGCATTTCTAACAAAGATTTAAATGGCTATTCATATAACTATCACTCTTGATGGAGTTAATGGCTCTCTACACTTCTGACTAGGAATCAATACTTTCAATAGCTTTTCTCTCTCACTACTCATGTCTTTTGCAACTGCTACATTTTACACCTCCTGCCTTTTAAATGAGCAGTGTTTTAACATCCTGCATCACTTGAATTTGTCTCTGATAATTCTCTGCACTTTCGATTTGTTAACCTCTTTGCCAGTGTAATGGTCTTTTCGTGTGTTTCTCAAAGTAACAGATCTTTTAAAGATATAATTTAAAATCATTACCTCCTGTCCATTTTTGAAAACTTTGAATGTTGGCATGGCCTGAATATCGTACTTCTGCGCAATATCCTAAACAATTAAGCACAGTGGCAATCAGCACAAACAAAGCATGTACATAAAACAAATACACAGTGGCTGCATTCAAACTACAAAAGCTCACACCAATCACTCACCAAAGTGAATCATCTGATTTAACAGTGTAGCGATATATAACTCATCAATGATTGCATTTAAACAATGCATGTGCCCTAAAGTATCTATTGTTAGCATACTTAATTAATTAATTAATTAATCTATAGGGCAAAAATAAGATAGTTAATTACGAGTGGTGTTAGTTAATTGTTGAGTGGCTTCAATATAAAAAATAATTAACTAATTCACATTAGGGCTAAAAAGAGTGAGTGATCTAGCACAATTTACCAGCTTAACGTCAATTCTCTGAAAGGAAAGCAAAATTAGCCTTACAACTGAAGAACTGGGGCAACAACCACATGTTGAGATCACTGCATTTAAACAATGCATGTGCCCTAAAGTAGTATTATCTGTGGATATTTATGTCATATGAGAAACGGTTTTTCCGTTCTGCTAAATAGGCAATGGCAAAAACAACATTAGAGCCTGCTTTATTTCACTTTGTGGAAGGACTAACTGACCAGGCATTAATCACTACTTAATTAACACATTATTTTTCACTGGCTAATATTTCCACCTTGGTTGCTTATTTTTTACAACTTGAAACTGATGTTTTGCCATTTCAATATCCTGATACACAACTCATCGTATCTGCATTTTGACTATGGCACCTTGAAATTCATTATGTTGATAATCTGGCATTTTCAAATTCATTGTAATCAATAGCAAAGGGGCCAGTTAACAAGCACCTGATGGCGTAAGCACCCATCTATACATTTAAGTGTGATGGACCAGCTCAAGATGCTAGCACGTAGCCGCCGTCACCTTTGCCAAAAAAGCAGTTGAACCCAAAATTAGTCACCACACACCACATCTTTAGAAATTGATAGTTTTTATTTAAACTGAATTTTACCACATTATGAATTTATATGTGTGATTTTGCATTTGATAAGAAATGCATCAATAGGGTTCCAATTTAAAACATGCACATCGAATGGTGACATTTTCATCTAATCATGGAATGATGACGGGTAGTTCGGTACTTACTCAGATGGACCGGGTACTCGGGTCACATTTTACTAAACTTTTAACATATCTAATAACAAATTATGTGTCATGCTGGTACATACTTCAGCCTTGTCAACATCCACCTTCAAAACAACCATGCTCGGTGTGTTTTCAGCAAGTTGCTGCAAAAGAACGAGAAAGAGTAATAAAAAGTTGAAGTTCTACTTTTGTAAATGCACTAATACAACAAAGTAATAAATAATATTTTAATTATAATAAAAAATGTCTAATTGATAAGTAAAAAAAAACTTCACACAGAACCAGATAGAACAATTCATGGAGTTTAACAGATGATTGACCACCTGTCTGAAACAGCCTACAACCCAGCATGAGCGATGACCTTCGATGTTCCATATTAAAGCATACCTGTAAGAATATGGTAAGTGAACCCATGACATGGTACAAGAAGTCAATACCAGAAACGAGGAAAGGATAGATGAAAACAAAAGTAATTACAATTAAAATTAAAACATGTACGATTAAAAAATCACCTGGAGCATTGGGGCAATTGCCTTACATGGTCCACACCATGTGGCATAGAAGTCAACGAGGACAGCCTTTGACCCGGCTTCCGCAAATGCCTGTTGCAGTTCAGCCTATGCACAGAACCAGTCAACTTGTTAGACACAATTTCATTCTTAGCAAGATTATTTTACACAAATGAACAGATTTACAAGAAACCTCATTAAGTCGCATCTAATTTGGCTGGGGTTTCAGAGTGCCATGGTGTGCCAAGCAAAATAAAACCAAAACTCAGTTTGGCCAGTTTTCAGGTACATGGTAAATCGTTCAAGTAACGTCCATTTCCACGTTACCCCATGTAAGTAAGTGTGTTCTTTATTAAACGCTGGCAAACGCACGGCGCTGTACATACAAAGTTATCAAATAGTAGCGGAAAAGTTAGTTAACAGTAAACTAAAAACACTGTGGCCTAGCTGAACAACATCCTAGCCAGGAAACCGCACCTGGTGAGGGAATCAAATCTAGAAAGAACACGGTTATGTGAGCGTGGGCGCAGGTCATGACCAGTATATAGGACAGGGGGTAATAGGTAATGAAGGATATGTCAAGGATTATTTAAGATATTTCTAAAAAGGTCTTGGTCGGCTTTTTTACAGAGTTCCTCAAAAGTAGGGAAAGATTTGGGTAGGAAGCCAAAACGGTCACTTACAATTTGTTTACATACGCCCGCAGTGGTGCCAGCATGTATCTATCAATTATGTCAAAAGTGGTTTCCTCTTTTCGCTACATCATTCGATTTCCTTCCACATCTCCCTCCTCAGTCAGCCAGATAAACACTTGAATATCTTTACAGCTTCAAATTTGGCTTGAACATTTTCATGACTCATAATACAACATCCACTTGCAGGATTTTTAATTGTTTGCTAACTAGCGAACTGAAACTTGACCTCAGTCATTACTTGCTTCAAACAGTCAACAGTAAACCAGGAACTAACATTTAATTATTCACTTTACCCATTGTTATAATTATGGCATTATGTCCCTTGACTAACACAAGCAGTCTACATCTGCCATGTGTCTCTTAACATTTACAGCACCAACACCTACTTTTATATGTCAGAGGATTTAAATTGTTTCCATGTTGGCTTGTCACTCATGGCAACCAGAAAGTTAAATTTGCCATCACAAATTGGATAATTTTGGCATGAGCCTCAGGCTGATTTCTTCTGTTACTGTTATTTTGTACAAGTACTTCAACTTTCAGTATGCAACTTTAATCAAGGCTTTTGCCCTGTTTTGTTGACACAATATTCAATGGTTTATGCTGACTAACTTCCTGCTATAACATCATGGTTGTAGACATATAGGAGTAGTATAGTTTTATTGGTTCATGTTAACAAATGAAAGGTATGTGCATACCCATGTTAGAGAGGTTTCAATAAATAAAGCTTTTTATGACTAGTGAAAGCCATTCAACCCATTTAAGTACCTTCCAAGAGAAGAAGTAGACTTCATGATCTGCATTTGGAGCTTGTGTGTACAAAGTTAGTATACGCATAATTCAGGTACAAATACACAAAATGAAGCGTGGATGTATTACAGGGTGCAACAGTATTTTTTCTCATTATCTATTTGCATCCAGCATGTTTTTGAGGCCTGCTCTGTACTAAACAAGTAGCATTCGAAACTGCAAAAAGTTGCAGACACTTGAAAAAAATTAAATTAAAGCACGTTTCAATTTTCAAAGTTACATATAGATTACTTAATATTGCAAACACTCAAATTTCTGGAAGAGACACTACCAATAATTTCAAAGATATCTTGAAGTCCTTCATTGTGGATAGCAGCAACAATGACAGCAGTTACAATAGATGTTTCCATATTTCTTCCGAACTTTTGGCCATGGTCAACTCATTGTCACAGATGCAGTGACATAACTGGTGAGCTTTACATTTGCTTCCACAAACAACAGTTCCATAACCTGTAATTGTCTTCTATGGGCACATCTCACAAGTGTCAGTGGTATTCGTTCTACAAAATTTGACAGTATATGTTGGAAGACAGACAGGCAGCACAAACGTTTGCAGGCAGATCTAGTCTGTGCTGAATCCCATGCAGAGCCTGTTATCAGCACAAGCAGCTCAACTAGTCAAAGTCTGCTGTATGTTTTGTCACACGTGTTCTTTAGCCAGAACAAGCACTGCCTGTGAATGTTGACAAGCTTCTCGTACCACTACCAGAATGACCAGACTATAGCCACTCTTAAAATAAAGTCACAAAGTGATGGTTACTAAAACTGGACCCAAGAACTTGGCATCAGTGTGCAGCACAGGAAAATTAAGCACAAGTCCTGCAAGCCCTGTGATTTTTAAGTTTTATTCAGACTTATTTAGACTGCTGAATGGTTTATCATTACTTTATTACAATGGGACATGAAATTGAATATTAATCTATATCTTTTGGACCTCTAGTAATTAATACGAGTATATCATGCAAACAATGCTGCTGTTATCTCTGAGTTTTGACAATTATATGACATCGGAGTACATAGCTCGTTGAGTCAAAAGCTGTGATTTATAACATATGAAACTTTACAATCCTTACAAAGGCTTTATACTCAACATATGCAAAGTAGCAGTCTGGTATGCATAACTTTCGCCACTGTGGCTCCTAAATATCTGCAATTTTACAAGCAAATTTCTCAGAAATGCAATCATCTGTAGGCTTTTAGTCTGATAGGTTATTGTGGATAAGATACAATAAACTTATACAGACTGGGACCACTGGTTGAGCTGACACAGAATGACCAGGACACTTGAACATTTTATTTAACTGCTATACTACTTCACACACGTCAGTCTAACTGATGATCACTTTTTTTACTGCAAATGAGAATACAAGTCAGAACTGGCAATAACAGTATGGTCAGTCACTCAACATTAACTCAAATTTTTTTCAAAACTGCATGCGTTCCTAATTAATAGAACTTAGCTAACTCACCCTGCCAGATATTCTTTTTTCTGTTAGTTAAGGTTTTCTTCTTTTTTACTTTTTAGTGCTTGGAATCTAGTTGATCATTTACTTTGTACTATACTGTTAACTTTACTGTACAAGACTTGATGTTGCGCTGTTGGTCAAGGCTTTGGCTGTGCTGTCTCTAATTCAGACCTTTGAAATGTTATTATAGGTGTCCCTAGTTAGCAGGATCTTGATCCCTTTTGGGACTCCTTTTGTGGCCAAACTGCATATTTCACGTAGGAATGTTCTGTAACTTGATATGGCTTCAATAAAAAAGTTTTGATTGATTAATTGATTGATTGATTGATACTCCCCATCACCTCTGATCATTGTCATTTCTGCCAAATGATACAGAGCACAACAAAAGGTGAAATTTGTAACATGACAGTCAATTATCTCCTTTTTCCTGTTAAGGTGTGTATTATAAAGGTTATAAGAAAATCAGAGACTATGCATTGTATAGTTCTGGCTGGTTGAACATGGAATGTCTTGCATTACTGATCGATGCTGTCATGGTAACGAGTAAGGAGTTGCATTGGAGACAAGAATTTAAAAGCAGAATCAACCAATGAAATGCATGGCCACTTTCTGTAATACTAAACTAGGAATACAGAAAACTCAAAACTAAATGATACATTAAATGCGATCTCATGACAAAATTTAATGTTATCTCACAAACAGGGCCGATGAGAGGGGGGGTCAGGTGGGGTTGCTGCCCCGGGGCCCGGTTCCATGGGCAGGGGCCCTTGGCAGGGGACAAAAATGTCTAAAACTTTATTCAAACTGAAGAAACCTGTGGGTTTTGGCCTAATGCAGTCTGTAGGCCCTATTTGACGAATGCTTCATGATACATGATATTCTACACACGGTCACAGATGTGTCTCTCTCGCGCGCGTTTTTCTCTCACAGTCGGTCTTTTTCAGTTTCTCTCTGCAGCCTTCAGTGTTCATTTTACTCGGCCTATTGGCGCTATTGCGAAAGTAGTTCTTCGTGCTCAGAATAGACTCACCGCTAATCCATTCGTTTACTTTTAAATAAAAAACGATTTAAATTAAATTTTCAAGTTTAATTGCTTCAATTTAATAACCATGCAAGTAATGAAGCGTTATAGAGGAGAGGATCTAATGAATTTCTTTACCAAAAGCAAGACACTAACGAATGTGACGGTGGTATTGGGACTGAAGATCGAGTACAAGCCAAACCGATAGAGTACAAGCCAAACCGATAGAGCACGAGGCAAACCGATAGAGTGCGAGGCAAACCGATAGAGTATACGAGACAAACGATACAGTACCCATAGAGTGCGAGACAAACCGATAGAGTGCGAGACAAACCCGATAGAGTACTGAGACAAACCGATAGAGTACGAGCCAAACCGATAGAGTACGAGCCAAACCGATAGAGTACAAGGCAAACCGATAGAACACAGAGACAAACCGATAGAGTACGAGGCAAACTGATAGAGTACGAGACAAACCGATAGAGTACGAGACAAACCGATAGAGTACGAGCCAAACCGATAGAGTACGAGCCAAACCGATAGAGTACGAGACAAACCGATAGAGTACGAGCCAAACCGATAGAGTACACGAGCCAAACCGATAGAGTACGAGCCAAACCGATAGAGTACGAGCCAAACCGATAGAGTACAAGGCAAACCGATAGAGAACACGAGACAAACCGATAGAGTACGAGCCAAACCGATAGAGTACAAGGCAAACCGATAGAGTACGAGCCAAACCGATAGAGTACGAGGCAAACCGATAGAGTACAGAGACAAACCGATAGAGTACGAGCCAAACCGATAGAGTACAGAGCCAAACCGATAGAGTACGAGCCAAACCGATAGAGTACGAGCCAAACCGATAGAGTACAAACCAAACCGATAGAATACGAAACAAACCGATAGAGTACGAGCCAAACCGATAGAGTACGAGCCAAACCGATAGAGTACAAGACAAACCGATAGAGTACAAGGCAAACCGATAGAGTACAAGCCAAACCGATAGAGTACGAGGCAAACCGATAGAGTACGAGCCAAACCGATAGAGTACAAGCCAAACAAACCGATACAGTACCCATAGAGTACGAGACAAACCGATAGAGTACAAGCCAAACCGATAGAGTACGAGGCAAACCGATAGAGTGCGATAGAGACAACCCGATAGAGTACGAGACAAACCGATAGAGTACGAGCCAAACCGATAGAGTACGAGCCAAACCGATAGAGTACAAGGCAAACCGATAGAATACGAGACAAACCGATAGAGTACGAGACAAACTGATAGAGTACGAGACAAACCGATAGAGTACGAGACAAACCGATAGAGTACAGAGACAAACCGATAGAGTACGAGCCAAACCGATAGAGTACGAGACAAACCGATAGAGTACAAACCAAACCGATAGAATACGAAACAAACCGATAGAGTACGAGCCAAACCGATAGATTACGAGACAAACCGATAGAGTTCAAGGCAAACCGATAGAGTACAAGGCAAACCGATAGAGTACAAGGCAAACCGATAGAGTACATGGCAAACTGATAGAGTACGAGGCAAACCGATAGAGTACAAAAAACTACAAACCAAACCGATAGAATACGAGACAAACCGATAGAGTACGAGCCAAACCGATAGATTACGAGACAAACCGATAGAGTTCAAGGCAAACCGATAGAGTACAAGGCAAACCGATCGAGTACCAGGCAAACCGATAGAGTACCAGGCAAACCGATAGAGTACATGGCAAACTGATAGAGTACGAGGCAAACCGATAGAGTACGAGCAAACCGATAGACTACGAGGCAAACCGGTAGAGTTACATCAGACTTGGGCTTAATGATGAAATGGAAAAATCGAGGGGCACTGATGGACCCTGAAAATAGTCTGCCCCGGGGCCCGTCTTGGCTCTCGACGCCCATGCTCACAAATTACAACTCAATTGACTACCAAACGTGGATAATAGCATCCGTAATAGTCACTAAATACTCGAAATACACTAAGCATTCAAAACTGATCTTTCTCTTCAGAAAGTTCGATTTACCCAGCATTTTAAAATAAACCAGAAACTAATCATTGGTTCTCTGGTGACCTCCCACGTTGTTACCCACGCATGCATGCATATTGTCTCCATCGATGCCTATCATCTACAACGCCTACACTTTGGACTGACCTAAATCACACGTTAAACATCTGCATGTTTAAATCTTCTACAAAAGAAAATAAGCAAATGCGTTAATGTTACTTACGAGGCTTCCCACTTCCTTCACCATTTTCTGTCAATTCTAAAGTCCACGCACGATGAATCGGCAAATTCTCAAAAAACAATCACATCCAAGTGAGCGCACACAACACCCACTCCCTCCAAAACCCAAAGACAACGACCACCTGCGACAGAACCGGAGTCGGTGCGCCCGCGCGATGGGTGGCGGAGATCTCAGAACATAGACTAAATAAAATTAGAGCTTTTCATTATTAATTTGGCGCTATAATTCAATGGAATAACAAAATCAAACTTTACACTTGTTCAGCGCCTAAAGGCTAGGTCTTGAGCTCGTTGGAACCACTTTTGCTCCTCCAGCTTCCTTCTCTCTCTGGTGTCTCTGGAAACTGGACTCAGATCTTCTTTTAACATCTCTGACGTCGTGTCAGCGCTCGTGAAAAATCTGGTGCTATGCGCTTAGCTTTCAAGTGGCGCTTTAGACGTTTGGAATTTACGATTACGATTTCGTGCTTAATAAAAAAAACAGCTGGCGAAGAATTGTGGTCCATGGTAGACAGACAACAGACTGAGTAGGCCTAGGGCATTTTCGTGCTAGGGCATGCAGTTGGGGATAAAACTATAGGAATTAATTAAAATATACCCCAGATAACCACCCACGTCTATCCGACGTCGGTAACACGTCAAGAAACTCATCAGTTTCCGACGTCGGATCGACGTCTTGCGCTCTTGCCGCTCAGCGGGTGCTCATAGATCCGGCGTGTTTTTCCGACGTAGGCCCGACGTGTTTTTCCGACGTCAATCCGACGTGTTTTTCCGACGTCGGTCCGACGTGTCTAATTCACGTCGGCCCGATGTGGGTTTCCGACGTCAATCCGACGTCTCTAACTCACGTCGGGCCGACGTCGGAAAAACACGCCGGATCTATGAGCACCCGCTGAGCGGCAAGACGTCGATCCGACGTCGGAAACTGATGGGTTTCTTGACGTGTTACCGACATCGGTCCGACGTGTCTAATTCACGTCTGCCCGACGTGGGTTTCCGACGTGTCTAACTCCCGTCGGCCCCACAATCAGTTACCCTGCCCCATGCATGGTAACCAAATGTTTTATTAGTCACTTTTTGTCCATTGTCACAAATTACAGGGCCTGTATTGGTTTCGTCATTGATATCCCCCTAAGTGGGTCAGCCTGCACTGGCCTACGATTTTGAGGGGCCTAGGGCCTACTCTCCCTGATAGAGTCAACAGTGGCGGCGCCAGAGGGTATAGGGGGCTTAGCTCACCCCCCCCAAGTGGGAAATCACTGCAAATCACAGGGAGGAGGGGGACAAAAGGGTAAGGGCTTGACGCTTTAGCCCCCAAACCTGAAATCCTGGTGCCTCCACTGAGAGTCAAAAGGGAAACAGATCAGAATAAAACAACTGTTCTCAGAATAAAATAACTGCTCTGTTACTGGTAAATTGTAATTACATCATATCCATAATTATACACCATGTAAAGTACATGTATATTACAGAAATCATATCATATGACATTGTAGTTAGCAGTGATTGATAACCAAAATACTTAATGAGCAGATTGAAATTAATTGGGCCTACATTTCCCATCTGGCCCTGGGCCTATTACCAGCTCTGCACAGACCTGATGATATCCTAAGCAAGTGGCTAAGCTCAGATGAAAAGGTATAGATTTAAGCTCTAATTCACATACGAATTATAAACAGCCTGTCAGTTTTATTCAGTTTCAGTTTGACAAATACATGTACAAGTTAGAATACATAATATGCACTTTATGGGGTTCAAGACAGGCTTGCTGCGGCACAGCTACCTAACCAGAAAACCCCAAAGGGGAAACTGGAGGTAGGATTTTCTGTTGCTCTTTCAGCAGAGTTGTGATTACTCCCCACCCCCATCTTGGCCACATTTGTTGTGGCACGTACGTGTTTTTTACATTAGTCATTATATAATGCTCGTGATCTTTATATACAAGATGATAGTTCGTAATGTTGCAGTAATATATTGAAACCTATTATATATAAGTAGTGGTCTTTAACTTTATATACAATGTACGTATGTATCAGAGCACTTGTATAGCACCGTTTAAGTAACTCACAAGGGTGCTGCAGCACAGCTACCTAGCACAATGTGATAGTTCGTAATGTTCTTATTATACAATGTTCTTTATCTTTATATACAAATTAAGTAAGTAAGTAATACACCATTTTGCAAATGCACAATAGGACATGAATTATATAATGAATGATAAAACATCACAGTAATAATATTGATAATACGTTTGTGAAACATTTATAGTAACCGTACATAATCCAACTGATAATCCTTTGCTAGTAAGGGGGTCAGAGAGTGGAATATTACGGTTGTGTGATCAAGCTTTAACGGAGTATCCAGTTTCACGGTTGTGAGTGTGTAGTGTTCTTGTTCTTGACTCGTTCGCCGATCATGAACTCTTCCACGTCGAAATTCTACGAGGGTCGCTCTGCCACAGTACTTTTGGCATGAGTACTGCAGTTGAAGGCATCATTAGCTTTAGTGACAGGTGTCTCAATAGGGATGTTAAGTTCCAGCGGATGGTCCTCACAAGCAACTCCAGGACTTTATCCGCAGACATGGAGGAGTTGCTGGAGCTTTTGACCACAGCGCTGATGGAAAGGCATTCCTGATACACAGTGTTAAGTACAGTTGTTTAGAGGTGTAGATTGAGATGCCATTTTCGTTTTGATCTGTGCCCTGTCCCTTAGAAGAACTGTCGGCTTCTTGTTTGTCAGTGCCTCCTTGTCAGCCATGCTCCGGCAGTACTTCGCTATACAGCCAAAAGAGATACAAAGAAAACAACATGTAAGAGGTAGCACAAATTCACGAGTCTTAAACGTTATCCATGGCAGAACCTGTGGTTGGGACCATGGCATGGAACATATTTGCCACGTGCTCACTCGTGCTTGGGAGCATGTGACCTGTACGGTCTTGCGGCAACACGTAGTGTGTTTCTCCACTAGCAGAATCCCATTAGTGGTGTGCCTTTCCTGACCCATTTTCCTATTCTTGGGCTCCTTAGATGGAATTTTGGGTGATTTCACCCTTAACGATCAACTGTTCCAAGTGATGAATTTTCAATCTCAAAATATCCATGTCAAGAGAACATGGATTCAAATGCAAATGTAACACGCAAAAGCAAAATTATTAGCTATTAATTTAATAGAGCACGTCTATCCAAGACCAAGATTGTAAGGTAGACGGACATAATACCCTGGACATAATCGCTCAGGCTAGGACATAATCCACCAGGCTAAGATATAGGCCTAACCACCCAACCTCAGCCAAGTACGGTGGATAAACTGACCGGGTATACGTTATATCCAAAAACATCTACAAGAATATCTTTTGATTTCACTGGAAAAGTTTATTAAACTAGTCGTCCAAATTTGTCCAAAATAGTTACAAGCAATGGCAAAGTAACATTATCCTACCTAAGAGTACATCAAATGTGCCTCATACCTGTCGAGCCCATTTTGGACACAACATTATAAATTTAACTAATGTTGTTTCTAAGCCTGCGCAGAGTATTCTCCATGTATTTTGTTCCATCTCAGCAATCTTGGCACAGCTGTGGCAATTTTTTTTAGAAATGAACAACATTAATAAGACTTAACTTAAAATCTAAATGACATTAACAATTCTGAACTTTAGACCTAAATAACACTAACAAGTTTTAACTTCAGAAGTGACTAACAATAACAAGCTTGAGTCTATACCTTAACAACATAAATGTTCTTAAGGTATATGTCAGGTTCTGGTCTCAGCGTTTTATGAACTTACTTATTTTTCTAATGAGATTTGAGCTGGGAACCAGTGTCTGAGAGGGAGGAAGATGGCGAATTATGACAATTGTAAAACACAACGAGAAATTTAATAAATCTGTTAAATCTTGATGTTTAAAATCAACATCGGTCGTCGTCTTAGAAGTTACTCTCTACATAAATGGTGCCGTGACCAGGATAAGAAGTATTTTGGTAGTTGAGTGATTCTAAGGTCGAGAAGTGACGTTCGAGGAACTTCGGCGTGACTGAGCTGTGCAGCCATCGTGGACTCTGGTGTTGGGCGGATGTTATCTGGCCTACACAAGCGAGTTGTTGCTACGGAAAAAGTCAAGGACGGTGTTGCCGAATAATTCTCTGGAAGCAGACGTCGGTGCTCAGAAGTCGGTGTGAGGTATTTTCACATGGTCGAAGGCGGTGGCTGGAGAGGTCACTTCCAGCGGTGTGTCTGGGTCGACGGTGAGGTCGGCCATTTTGCCGCTTCTTTCTGACGATTTCTGGAGCAATTCTGAGGGTTTCAGACGACGACGGCGTTCTGGTGTTCGACGACGGTCAACGGATTTTTGTCACTGGAATTCTGCTTCGAGTGTGCCTTGGACTTTTCCGTGTGTGAACATTGGCGAAAAAAAAGGACGGTGTGTTGGAATCAAGTTTTGGTGAACATTGGCGAAGAAAGAAAAAAAGACAGAGACGGTGCATTGGAGTCGAGTTCTGGTGCATTGGAATCAAGTTCTGGTTTCCGTCTGGACTTGGTTGTACGGTAACATTAGCTTTTGATTTGGAATCAAGTAACATTTTAACATGGAAGAGGAAAAAGAAAAACTGAAACATTACAGCACAGATGCTTTAATTGGTCTGTTGGTTAAGGCTGGTTCTGATGTTGAACCCATAGTAGCTTTAGGTAAAGAACAGCTTGTTGAATTGTGTTTGGTTGCTAGGGGTTTTAAAGAGGGAACATTGCCTAAAAAGATTGTAAAGGAGTGGACTATGGTTGAAATGATGCAAATGATGATGGAAAGAGAGGAAAAGCAGAGAGAGATGATGATGGAAAGAGAGGAAAAACAGAGAGAAATGATGATTGAAAGGGAGGAAAAACAGAAGGAAATGTTGAGGAAAGAACAGATTGAAAGAGAGGAAAAACAGATGGAAAGGGATGAAAAGATGAGGAGAGAACAGATGGAGTGGCAGAAAGACATGTTGAAACGCCAGTGTCAAGGTCAAGAGATGGTTAGAGATGAAGCAGCGAAGGAACGTGAGAGAAAGACAAAGGAAGAAGAATCTTCTGGTACAAAAATAAAGAAGTTTGGAGATATTTTGAAGAATGTATTGCCTAAGATGCCTACAGAGGATGTTGAATTACCTCTGTATCTTGAGTCTGTTGAAAGCATGTTTGCTTTGTATCAGGTACCTGATGATCTTAAATGTGCTTTGTTAATGCCATTCTTTTCTGAGAAAGCCAAGAAGTTGGTTAGGAGACTTCCGGTTGATCAGATGAACACTTATGCAAAATTGAAAACTGCTTTGTTACGTGAATTTCGTTTAACACCACAGCAGTATCGAATGCAGTTTGTTAAAGCTGAAAAGCTTGCTACTGAGTCATGGATGCAATATGCAACTAGACTCCGCACTTATCTCAGATTTTATCTTGAATCCAGGGAGGCAAATACTTTTCAGAAACTCCAGGATTTGTGGGTTGCAGATAGAATGAAAGAGTGCATGTCATTTGTGGTTAGGTCCCATGTTGTGGCCAAGGAAGGCGATGGTTGGCTTGACCCAATTCGTTTGGCTGAATTAACAGACATTTTTTCAATAAACATGTCTGAGAATCCAAATTTTAGGGACACTTCTGTCAAATTTCCACCAAAGTTTGGGGAGAGAAAATTATTTCAAAATGGTCAAGGGGATTTCAAGGATTTTGAAAAGAAACCCAGTTTTCCGAAGTATAATGGAAGGGGAGCATGTGATGTCCTGGGAGTGACTAGAGGGGATACACAAGGAAAATCTGAGAAGCCTAAATGTTACATTTGTCTGTCTGATCAACATCTTAAAGCAAATTGCCCAAGAAATAAGGGAAAACCAAAAACACTTGAGGCAAAGGTCAGCCACGTGGTGGTTGAGAATGAGGTAAGGGAGGCAAATGTATGTCATGTTATGGTTGAAACGGATAAAGATGAAGAGTGGTTTGAACGTGAAGGTTTTTGTAATCCTTGGGAAGTGGAGTATGGTCCTTTTGATTATTTCAGGAAGTCAGAGTTTAGTCTTGGGGACAGAGAATCTGAACTTCAGAGGGTGAGAATGGAGAAGAAGAAGAAGGAAGAAGAGGTTGATGTTGAATTAAGCTCTTTGTTTACTCTGAATGCTCTGAATGTGGCTACTGAAAATGTTTCTGCAGTTAACACTGGTATGACTTTATCATCCATACCTAAGGTTAAATTACACATTGGTAATGTTCCATGTGAGGCAATGTTAGACTCAGGCAGTGAAATTACAGTGGTAAACAAAAGGATGCTACCCAAGACTGTAGAAGGCAGTCAACCTCTGGGCAAAGTAAAATTGCGGGGAGCTTTTGGAGTCCAAAGTGAAGCTGACATTATAAATTTGCCCTGCACATTGATTTCAGACAAAGGACATAATAAATTTTCAGTGCTGTTAACTTGTGCTGTAACTGATCAACTAATGGTAGATACGGACTGCTTACTGACTTTAGATGACTATAAAGCCTTGACACAGAGTCAGACTGTATATGACTTTGAGTTAATGACTGATGAGGGACAGACAATAGCCCCAGATGTAACTGCTGACTCTGATTTATCTGTAGTTGGGCATGACAACTTGGAGGTGAGGAAGGTATTACAGGTGGAGGACAGGTCAGGTAGAGTGACATCAGTGATAGAAATGAATGCTGAGGGGTTACCTACTGTAAACAGTTCTAGCGAAATCTTTACTGAGGAGAGAACAGCTGCATTTGAGGAGTATGATGATACTCAACCATTACTCAAGGCAGCTGAGCAGATGCGAAAGGAACAATTGGAAGATGATGGATTGCAGGAGTGCTGGACCAAAGGAGAGAAAAGGGAAGATGGATTTTATATTAGGGCAGTGGATAAACTATTGTTCCACAAGGATAATATCGGTAGAGAAATGGTTCAACAGGTGGTTGTACCAAGGACCAAGATCAAAAAAATTTTGGAGGTAGCTCATGACTGTGCATGGGGAGGTCACTTTGGTTCAAGGAAAACTAGCCAAAGAATTAAACCTTCATTCTTTTGGCCTGGCATGAACAAGGAAATCAAGAAATATTGTCAGAGCTGTACTGCTTGTCAGTTAAGAAGGAGGAAAACGGTTAAAGATCGGGTTCCGATTACACCAGTAGTTAGACCCGCCAATGCTTTTGAAATAATAAACTGCGACATAATTGGACCATTTGAGCAAGTCTCAAGAGGTTATAAATATGTGCTTTGCTTAGTGGATCAGTGTTCAAGATGGCCAGATGCAAGACCTTTAAGAACAATTAGTGCTGAGGCTATTTGTGAAGCCTTACTGGAAATGTTTTCTTATACAGGAGTGCCTAAGGTTCTTGTCATGGATAGGGCAGCCAGTTTTAGAGGGAAGCTGATGAAAGAATTCATGAAAAGACTTGGATGTGCACCCAGATTTAGTTCCCCATATCATCCCGAGGGAAATGCTATTGTAGAGAGGTGGAATCAAACTCTGAAGAATATGCTTCATCAGGTAGTGAAGAAGAGACCAAAAGGATGGGAGAAAGAATTGCCATATCTGTTGTGGGCTTATAGGGAGGTGCCAAATGCCACCACAGGAGTTAGTCCTTTTATGATGGTTCATGGACAGCTTGGTCGTGGACCTCTGACCATATTAAAAGAAACCTGGACAGGGGATCAAATTTCTCCTTGGGAACTAGCAGATACTAGCAAGTACATGCAAAGATTGAAAAACCAACTGCAGTTAACGAAAGAGATAGCTGAGGAACATACTGAGAATGCTCAAGAGCGTTATGCACATTATTACAACCTAAGATCGAAGGATAAGACATTTGAAGTAGGAGATGAAGTAGTGATTTTAGAAAAGGATCGCAATGATAAGCTGAGTTCTGGTTGGGTTGGACCAGGCACCATTGCAAAGAAGGTTTCTGCATACAGTTACATTGTACAGTTGCCAGATGGTAGTGAGAGAACCTTGCATGCTAACTACTTGAGACAGTTTAATCCGAGAGTTAGTGCTGTTGGTTTAATATGTGAAGGGGAGGAAGACTTTGGTCAGAGTGAATGTCAACCTGGAGATGACTTGACTGATATGACGGACAAGACCAATGTTTTGGATCAAATTGATCTAGAGCATTTAAATTTGAAACAGCAACAGGAATTAAGAGCTATTTTAAATAAATTTCCATCGCTCTTTGATGATAAACCGGGATTATGTAAAATGGGAACTCATTCGATAAGGTTGCAAGGTGATGTCTGTCCACGAAGACAGAAACCTTATAGAGTACCCCAACTGTTCAAGGAAGAGGTTGACCGTCAGATCAATCAGCTGTTGGCTGATGGATTGATTGAAGAGTCCAACAGTCCATGGGCTCATCCTATTGTTTGTGTACGAAAAGCAGATGGTAAAAGTCTTAGATTGTGTTGTGACTTTCGTGAAGTGAATTCTTTTTCTGTATCTGATTGTTTTCCTATGTGTCAAGCTGAGGATTTAATTAATCAGGTAGCTAGTGCTAATTACATTACAACACTCGATTGTTCTTCGGGTTATTGGCAGGTGCCGATGCAGGAAAGTTCGAGGGAACTTACTGCGTTTGTAACACATAGAGGGATGTATCAGTGGTTAAGAATGCCGTTTGGGTTGAAAGGAGCCAGTGCAACTTACCATCGGGTTGCCAATAAGATTTTGGAGCCCCACACTGATTATGCAGATGCTTACATTGATGACTTTGCAGTTCATTCTAAATCTTGGGGTGATCATTTGAAACACTTGGATGGTGTATTAACATCAATTAGTAACTCAGGTTTGACATTGAAACTGTCTAAATGTGTGTTTGCCAAGCCTAAAGTTAAATGGCTAGGACATTTGTTGGGTTCTGGAGTTAAGGAGGTGGATCAGGATAAGATTAATGCCATTCAGAATATCCCTCCACCAACGACCAAGAAGGAACTCAGACAGTTTCTTGGGTTAGCAGGATATTACAGGTCGTTTATCCCTGATTATGCAACTATTGCTCTGCCTTTAACTGAATTAACCAAGGGTAACAAGTTGTTTCATTTAGAGCCTCACAGTAGAGCGTATGAAGCTTTTGTGAAGTTGAAGCAAGCATTAAGTAGTTCTCAGGTTTTGATTGCACCAGATTTTCATAATCCTTTTATTATTCAGACAGATGCATCTGATTATGCAGTCGGAGTTTGTTTGGCTCAAATAAAAGATGATTTTGAAAGACCCATTGCATTTGCATCACGAAAATTATCTGTAACACAGCAAAAGTGGAGCACTATTGAAAAAGAGAGCTATGCTGTAATTTTTGCTTTGCAAAGGTTTGAACATTACGTGTTGGGAGCTAAAATACTCTTGTATACTGATCATAATCCATTGAAATACTTAACTGCATGTGCACCTAATAATTCTAAGTTGACTCGTTGGGCCTTAGCTTTGCAACAGTTTGACATTGAAGTTAGGCATAGGAGTGGAACATCAAACAAAAACTGTGATGCATTATCAAGACTCTTTTGAAACATAATGCTGCTATGTCGTCAGGACTGTTGTTTTGTTAAAAACAATCGAACTAATGTAACTAATGGTTTGGAATTATTTGATTGCCTAATGACTTGATCATAAGACTATTCTAAGTCGAGTTGATTCTTTTATGTTATTGTAGGCTCAGTGAGCCGGTGGTTATAAGACTTTTTATGTTGAAAGGTTTTATTGAAGGTGTAAACAGGTTATTGTGGTTTTGTGGGGTTTATGTTTTGACAGAGCTTTTTATTTTGTTTAAAATGTGTATTGTTAACTATTCTGCAAGCCAATGTTCTGGTAAGGCTGACCTTATTAACTTCATAGTTTTCCCAGAACATTGTCTTAAAAGAGGGGGGCGTATGTCAGGTTCTGGTCTCAGCGTTTTATGAACTTACTTATTTTTCTAATGAGATTTGAGCTGGGAACCAGTGTCTGAGAGGGAGGAAGATGGCGAATTATGACAATTGTAAAACACAACGAGAAATTTAATAAATCTGTTAAATCTTGATGTTTAAAATCAACATCGGTCGTCGTCTTAGAAGTTACTCTCTACAGTATACAAGCAAGCTGACACAATGAACGAAAACTGGGCAAGAAATGTTTATCAATTAAATGCACAGAAATAGGCTAATTGCACAGAGGGGGCTTTATGTCCGGGGATTATGACCTATAGGCAAGCTTGGGGGATTATGTCCGAAAGGACTATGCCTTACAACCGGACTGTAAGGCACAAGTTTGTAAGGCATAAGGCTTTAGTTGCCACTACCTTGTGAATAAAGCTGCCACTGACAACGATACGTGAACATTGGTATTAATAGTTACCTGTGAGCTTCAGATGTCAGAATTCTTAACATCTTCTGTGTCGCTGAAATTCAACGAGTTCTGATCTCTTTAGTTGGACCCCGCTTTGGCATCCACCACCACAGTAACTTGATGTCTGCAGCCATTCCATGGTGACGTTATCAATGTATGTATTCAATGCATTGCGAGTCAGTCCATTTGCCCTGACAGCATCTGTGCACAACCTATTTAATTAAATGCAAAGTTAGTGAATAGGCATAGCAACTAACATCATCACACACATTGTATCATTAGGTCATCATCATATTCATCATCATCATCATTCATTCATTACGATGATTTGTATAGCGCCCCTTCAAAGTTACTAAGTAAATGTAGTACTCATGTTCTTGATGCCATACATTTGGCCAAGTCAATCAAGTTCCAGTATATAAAAAAGTCATGCCTCAATGTAGCTACGCCTATGATCATCACAGCAAGTTAAATCAAAAAATTGTCATGCCATAATAATAATATTTATTCTTTAATGAAGCGCCTGTCAAACCCACTGTGCTGTACATGTACAACTTATGACGATTAAACAATTCACAAGAACACAAATCACAGAAGACATAAATCAACAAAGTTGCAGCATGCGGTAAACTTGCTCTTTAGGGTCCCGAATAATGACACCCATATTCGAGGGGAGTATGTATTATAATCAGCCTATGTCAATGGAAGAAGTTTAGCACTAATGGCGTCGTGAGGGTCGGTTAGGGTCAGGTTAAGCGTCGTGAGGGTCGGTTAGGGTCAGGGTTTGTGTTGTCATTAGAAAATCTTCAAAATCGGGACCCCTAAAGCGCAAGTTTACCCAGCGCATGCAAGGCGCAAGCTCATTGTACTTTTACTGTCACCAAGGGAATGAAGGCATGAGCTAAACCCAAGGGGAGTCTTACGGGAATCGAACCGGGTCCGTGAAAACTTCAGGCAAGAGTGCTATCCTCTTGTGGGGCGCGGTGGTGTAGGGGTATGTTCGGTGCCTTGCAGCCGAAGGGTTGCGGGTTCGAATCTACCTCAAGCCGCTGCGTAAGGACCCTGGGCAAGTCCTTCACTCGCAATTGCTCATGCGCTTCGGCGTGAAACTCCGATTCAGTGTCCGCGCTGTAGTCGGGAGCGCCTCTGTGTAGACATCTCGGAGGGGCGCTATAACAAGTGACCTTAATAAATAAATAATAAATAAATAAATCCTATATACTATCTCCCATCCCCAATATGCCCATTATGTTAAAATATTGGAAGTCCTCGATCATTATGCACATTTCGAAAGCATTATTTGCCAATATAAATGTCATATTGAAATACTAACCATGAAGAACTTGTTTTGGCAAGCATGTAGTATCGAGGTGCGTAAGTTTACTGGCGTCGTGAGTGTTGGTTAGGCGTCGTGAGAGTCGGTTAGAGTCAGGGTTAGGATCGTCATTAGTAAACATGGTACCTTCCACGCAGCATGCCAGTAAACTTACGCACCCCGATACTACATGTTTGCCCTTCTTTTAACCTCAGTGATTTGAAGCTGTACGTACCACGTGGCCCACAAAAGTGTCATTGCCTTGCCAAATCAGAAGTTCATAAGCAGGGAAATCGTGCTGCATAATCATTTAACAAATGAAATATTTCTGAATACATAATATTATATTTATATGAAAATCTTTATATCCTCTTATCTTATTTATTAATCTTATTTATGCGTATGGGCCACGGCCCACGTGCACGCACGGCTTCAACCGATATCTACCCGATATGCGAAATGGTAGTTGGAACAAATGCTTGGGAATATTACGTTAGGCCTTATGTAACGCTACAAATTATAGTTATAACTTTTAGTTAAAAAAATATGACAAAGACATGCATACCTTACTCCAAAGATTTTAACAGGGAGGCTTTGCCTTACTCGGCATTCGAATCGAAAAGAACGGGTCCGCCATTAGTCCGCCGATGATTGGCTATCGCTCAGCCCACGTGATCTAACTTGAAGCTAGAAAGATGAACAGTACTGAAGAGCTAACCATAGAGATGTATAATATATAAAATATATCACTAGAGCCCGCATCCGCCATCTTTTTTGAAGCTGTGACCCCGAAGCCACTCCAACGGCCTTGACCCTGTGACCTCTCAAAATGGCGAAACGATCGAAGTTAAATTGTGTAGTGTGTGGATGTAGCAACTTATTAAAGCCAGAAAACAAGGCCGCTGGAATATTATTTAATCGATAAGTTGTTATTTTGTGTCTGTTGTATTTTTTAAGGCATAAGCTTCGAAAAGAAATTAAAGTCTCGCTTAAGCTTGACTGCGTCCATGAATTTTAACCAATCAAAACGCGTCATTTCAAAATAAATTAACTGCGGAGCTCTCTTTAAGGTGTTATTATATCTATGGTTGTGGGCTTTTTGGCTTCAAAAATTAGCCAATGGATTATACGTTATACGGGCTCTAGCGATGATAATAATATCTCATTGGAGCTAACTCATCGGAAGCTCGTCGTAATTATGGCGAATACCGATGACCGATGAGATGCCGATGTAGAACACGTCGGATGGAGGTCGGCCCGAGGAGGTTTGGTTGACAGACATAAAAACAGACACAGATAGACAGAGGAAACAGGCAATCAGGCAAACATACAGACAGACAGACATGCGTATACACATACAGACACGGACAAATAGGCTACACATACACCTGTCGTAGGCCTGTATGGCACCACGCATCGCCTATCATATAGCCTGAGTCATGTGATAGGTGTAGCTATAGGCCTACAACAACATGGAAGACCAAAACGTGCTGAATAGGAGAGGAGATTCAACTATAACATAAAAACATACCTAGACGACGATAGGCCAACGTCTGTGCGCCTAGCAATCTTACAGGCATAGCTAGGAAAACCCACGTACGTCGTACGGTAGGCCTTACAACTATTTGCACAAGACTTTTAAATCATTACAACCTTTAGCCGACTGCCGACTTTCACAATAGATATAGGCCATACAATGGAAGGAGAAGGCCTTACACGGCTACATATATATATAGGTAGGGCCTATATACAATGTATATATATTATATATATATACATTGTATATAGGCCCTATATATATATATATATATATATATATATATATATATATATATATATATATATTACATCTAGGTTTATGCATGCGTTTATTTGTATTTGTATAATTGTATTTGTATTTGAACACTTAATTGTTATAGCGCCCCTACCAGATTCCTATTCAGAGGCGCTCCCGACTACTGCGCGGACGCTGAATCGGAGTTTCACGCCGAAGCGCATGAGCAATTGCGAGTGAAGGACTTGCCCAGGGTCCCTACGCGGCGGCTTTTTTGAGGTGGATTCGAACCAGCAACCCTCCAGCTGCAAGGCACCGAACATACCCCTACACCACCGCGCCCCAGTTGTATTGTGTTGTATTGTATTGTATTGTACTCACGTTTATAATGCGACCGAGCCACCCGCAGTAAAGATCCGAGAAATTAATCTCTGATAAACCGACCGACCGGAATCGAACCCGGGCCGCCGGCGTGGCGAGCGGGCTACCAATTAACCCACTCGGCCACTCAGGATCCCTTGGTTATGTACTTGTATCATTTTTAGCAGTCCCTTTTGAGGCACCCATTGTTTGTGAAGACTATACTTTCCTGGCCTCCGCATGTTAGCCTAGTGTGGGTGGCCAGTTCTTTCCTTGACGCCTGATCTTCCAACCGACACAGCATAGTCAGTGTACTCATTTCATAACATTAGAGCCATTCTGCTCGATCACAGTTTTGTGTTGTCAACAATAAAATTAACGATAAATGATTTAATTTATTTGATTATTACTTGTTTAATTAAAAACGATCACGACATACAAGTTTTAGGTGTTCAGAAAAGGTACGTTTCTGATCAAGGAACATAGGCTACCTTTTCTGAGTCATGGGGTTGTTCACTTGTTCTCATGCAGTCAGGAACGTTATTAGTCATGGACCTTTTGGGGCACATTATATCGTCATTGCTCACATTGCTCTAACTTCTTATGCATACCTTGCATTAAGTATATCGCTTCAAGTTTCATTCACACTTAGCGTGAGCTTCGATCTACTTAGTTTTATTCTTTTTGGTTAAAAGTGGGTGGATCAAAGTGGATAGGCCTATATTCGAAGGGGTGCATAACACGTGATAATGCCGCCGCTCTTTATAAAAGTTTAATGCTACCGGTAATTTAAAATTAGTCGTCAAATTTAAATGTAGTCGTCATTGTTTTCTGTCTCCGGTGCAATGATGCTATCGTAAGGAGCCAAACTTTGGTACACTCGATAAGGATTCGGCGCCAAAGCATGTTCATACTCGGTTGACGGAGAAGATTGAACGGCTGATGTATCAGCTGCTGTCTGATTCCGTGTCTTATTCTGACCGTCCAGACTTTGGCTTTGCTTCTCACTCACTCTCTGATGCTGACTCAGTGACCTGCACAGTAGGAGGTAAAAAGGCAAGAACCATTTAAAATATTCACGTTTGCATGTTTGTATGTATGACATGTATGTATGTATGTATGTATGTATGTATGTATGTATGTATGTTTGTATGTAGGCCTATGTATGTATGTATGACATGTATGTATGTATGTATGTATGTATGTTTGTATGTATGACATGTATGTATGTATGTATGTATGTATGCATGTATGTATGTATGTATGTATGGATGTATGTATGTATGTATGTAGAATAGAATCTTCGTTTATTCATGTATGTATGAAGCTACTTATATAGCGCCTTTTCATTAACTCACAATGGCGCTGCCTGTTCGTAAACCTTCGGATTTCTTTACCTATCAAAGCAGTGCGACCGTGGGAACCATTTATTCGCAACGCTAATTAGTAAAATACAATAGGTGCCTTGCAGGTAAGGTCACGTTCTGGAACAAGCACAGTTCAAAGGTCAATCAGGCAGGTGGCTCCTATTGATCGTGTTTGGATTGGAGCACTTGACGCGAATGATAAGAGGAGGAACTAAGCTGGGCTTCCTGCGAAGTAAAAAGATTTTTAATAAAATACAGCCCGTAAAAACAAAGTTTTTTACTATATCCATCTAGTATCCTATAATGCGTCTTATGAAGCAGTTACCTCTACAAATATATAGTCCGCGTTCATTTTACGACATAGCGTGCGTTTAATCAGGCAGCGCGCCCGTTTTTGTTGCGGCCAATGGCAACGCTGGCCAATGACAACGCTGCGTATCGGAAAAGGGGACTCCCCGATTCGAAAAGTTGAGTCCCCGATTCTATAAGCTAGCCTTTTTGGGGAGCTGAAATTTTTATAGAATGAAGTGTCTGCGAGGTCGAGTCTATCTCAGTGTGATTCTCGTTAACGATAACGATAACGAAAATGTTCGTTAACGAAAATAAAATGACTTCGTTAACGATAACTATAACTATAACTAAAAAATATCATTAACTATAACTATAACTATAACGAAAATAACACTAACGAAAATTCATCTTTATTTTCGTTAATACAAAAAGTAAAAATAGGAAGTGAAATATGGCCGATTCGACATAAATGAGAACAAAAAATGCGATATTTTTATTATGCAATTTTTCAGTTACTTCAGAAACTCGTGTATTCATGAAGCTGAATGCATCCATGCTTCAAAGGCTTTCAAAGCTCTGAGCAAATTGTGAAACAACGTGTTAATACGCACAATTTTGCTTATAGCCTTAATTATTGTAACTAAGTAGTAACTAAAATTAACTAAAATAAAAATCCATTAACTATAACTATAACTATAACTAAAAAATAATACTAACTATAACTATAACTATAACTAAAATAAAAACCATTAACTATAACTGTAACTATAACTAAAATAAAATCTGTAAGGAGAATCACACTGGTCTATCTGCCAAGTTTCACGACGATTGAATGATTGTAAGTGATCGAATTAGTCGTCCAAGATTTGACTTTTTAGCCTGTGGCTCAAACATACATATATTCAAGATTTCCGTAAGTTAAACTAGAATACTAGATGGATAAAAATAGGGTCTATGCAATGTTCCTAAAGCTTGACTTACTTGTACACATCTTGCCTTGCCTTACATTCCGTTACCTGCCTATGCCTACCCTGCCCTACTCTGTCCTTGCCACAGCTAGTTTATCTTATAACCATACTTCTCCTTGCATTTCCTTATCCAATCCCACCACGGGCGTCCGCAGAAATTTTTGTAGGGGGGTCAAAGTTTTAAATGCTTGGCACGGGGACTAACGAGTACCTTCCAATCCTCGACCTAAAAGACGCCCACCTTAACATCTGCTGTGCCCTCTCTGATCCTCTGGAAACCTCACTCGATCGGACTACACTTTTAGACAACCCCTCTGACTAGACGCAGCGCTCGTGAATAAGCTGGTGCCCTGCGCTTGGCCTTCGAGTGGCGCTTTAGAAGTTTGGAGATTACGATTACGATTACGAGGTGCCGAAAGCAACCGTTCGCGTCACCCTCGAGATCGGAGTTAGCTTCCGCGATTAGGGGTCTGGTACGGATCCCAGCAGCAGTCAGCGTTTTTGAAAGCATTCGACATGATATGGGCCTGTTGTTAGGGTTCTGGGATCCGTTTTCAGCTAAATCTGAACGTTTATTTCAAAACAAAACTGCTAAAAGTTTCAATGTTTTTATATGTTTTAAAAGTTCAGGTTATCTTGACTAGATTGGATAAAAATTAAAATGTGGAAAAAATCATAACCATTCACTGATAAAAACTAAGATGATAAATACATTTAGTAAAATATGCGCAAAATCCGGGGGCTTCCCTTCCGGACGCCCATGAATCAGACTGTATCATACCATTCAATATCCTACCTTACCTTAAATTAGGCCTACCTTATTTACCTTGCATACTTTGAATTATCCATCCTACTGTGCCGTATCTACTACCATATTTTTTAACCTCGCCTCACTTTACCTGTGATATCAGATCACTATACCAACTGCGTAATAGAAGGAATTCCCATTAGGCCTACCTGTTTTTAATGCACAGATATATGACGATACCTAGGAGGAGCAAAATGACGAAACCGCACGAAACTCCGAGTCCAATCCCAATCTGAACAGCTTAAAATTAAACAAACTATACATTAACAATATAATTGAAGAGAAATGTCTGTAGGTCATATGTCTGTCATAGTATCAACATTCCTGTTACGCATAGCCGGCATACCAGGATGAGTACCTGAACCTGTCAGAGTCGTGCATTCTAGTTGTATAGGTTCTTCTATCCGGAATGGTCTCCCGCTGAAGATACGCCTGTTACATAGGGATAATATTCATCTACGTTCTACAGGCTCCCTTAAGAGTTGAGACTTAGGCCTACTTGAATCGCCGTGGTTGGACTGGGAGCGCCTCTGAGTAGGCTTTTTGAAGGGGCGCTATATAAATCCCTGAAATGAATGAATGAATGAGTGGATGGGGCGACACCAAAATCCAAAATGCTGTACACATCTCTGTAGCTGATCGAGCACTCTAAGCAATTGGCAAATTTCGCCGAATTCGAAATTATTTGCTTGCATCGGTTCGATAAACCGACAGAATTCAATTAAATGACAGATTAAAATATTACCATTATTAATTACTATTATTATTCATGAATCGATTTTTACTAGGCCTACTTAACCTGTTAGACTACCGTATTACAATGTTCGATTACAATTACAATTACAATTATTACCTCTTCAATTTCTGTTACTTATTAATGGCGCTTACGAAAATAATGTAAACTGTTAATGACTATTAATACGTGTACATCATTGTATTCACTGTTCTTGGAATCGATTCTGATAAAATTTTAATTTTAGATCTTATTATTACCAGGGACTAGTAATATGGCGTTTATACTTTAAAATCACTAGAAACATACCATTAGTTGAGAAGCACATGGCCGGGGTTGTTGATGCATCTGTAGACGATGCTGCAATGGAATTATTTGTATATATTATGTATGTATGCATGCATGTATGTATGTATGTATGTGTAATGTGTGTATGTGTGAATGTATGTAGGTATGTATGTATGTATATATGTATGTATGTATGTATGTATGTATGTATCCATCCATCCATCCATCCATCCATCCATCCATCCATCCATCCATCCATCCATCCATCCATCCATCCATCCATCCATCCATCCATCCATCCATCCATCCATCCATCCATCCATCCATCCATCCATCCATCCATCCATCCATCCATCCATCCATCCATCCATCCATCCATCCATCCATCCATCCATCCATCCATCTATCTATCTATCTATCTATGTAATTTATATAGTGCCCCTTCAAGTTAACTACTGAGAGGCGCTCCCAACGTAGGCCTGGCCAAAGAGAAAAGTCTTAAGTAGTTTGTAAAAAGAGCCAGATAGGTCCCGCGGGAGAGAACGCAGGTCAGAGGACAGAGGGAAAGCTATTCCAAGCGGAAGGACCAAGGATCGAGAAAGCCCTATGCTGTGTAGTGGCCAGGGGCGTCTACACCATGTAAACCTTGGAGCAAATGCTCCATCCCAGAAATAGGGGGGAAGACCTCGTTGTGAAATTAGGGGAATTCAATTTTTAAATGTCGTACCATGGGAAGGGCGGAGGGGGTAGTTGCTCCAATGACTTAGGGGGGATAGACGCTCCTGGTAGTGGCAGTGCGAGCATGCGGAACCATAAAATCACCTCTGGAGGCCAAGCGCAGAGATCGGCGACCATAAGGGGCCGAGGTTAAGGTAAAGAGCTCTCGAACAGAAATTGCTGCTCGATCTACCCAGGACATAATGCCAGACGATAGAGGAAACCCTAAAATGGATGCGTATGTAAGCATGTAGGAAGTCGTTTAACATAATTATTATTATTATTATATCACCAGTGTTCTTGGTGGGCCTACCTCACAAAGTGCATCACGCATTGCTATCTGACTGATCTACACAAGTGTGTTTTAAGACAGTTTGAAAATGTTTGCTTCACAGAGACAAATACGACAGTACGTAAAATGCAATGCAAGCTGTTCCAGGAAAATGGTCCACACACATGTGATGACAAGCACTGTTAAAGTTTAATACGGAAGCACAGTATCTGTGCATGTACGTCTCCACGGCTAGCTGAGTGACACAATTTGCCGACCTGGTTGACTGGAGGCTGGAACACAGAGAGTCCTTTTGGGTTTACGACTGCGATTGGTTGCAATGTAACGTCGTCAGCATATTGGTGAATCCGCCCCCTCCCCCAGTGAAGTGACACGCCGAGTCAAATTTTTCCTGTGTATAGGATGCACACAAGTGGCCCGACTACTCAAGCCTTGAGGGAAACCGAATGGCACTTGTGTCCAATCCGTGCAGTCCTAGTCGATTGCTTCCAATCAGGAAGGAGCAAAACCAGTCCAGAGGTTGTCCACACCTCGGTAAATGTAATTAGCAACTTCTATTGCGCCGGTGTCTAATGCACAAGGCATCAACCGATGGCACACCAAAATCAAGCCGTAATCTGGTCAACATCCAGAAGATCAGTCCGTAAGAGACAGAGAGACAGCCTACGGTGGATAAGCAATTTGAAAGAGGTAAGTTTTAAGCCGAGAACGAAATGACACAAGCGACTGAGCACAGTGTACAGACACAGGAAGAGAGTTCCAAAAAGTAGGTCCAGCAACTGAAAAGCTCGTTTGCCAAGAACAGTTCTTGATTTCGGTATGACCAGACAAAGATGATCAGATGACCTCATTGAATAATGATAAGTCTGGGAGACATGAAGCGGTTATTGTTCCACAGTGGTCGACAATGAAGACCACATCTAGAGGAGAATCTACATACACAAATTAGTTTCCAAAATACACGAAAACGAATTGCTTATTTTACTGGTAACTTAAGGTAATTTACAGTATCAGAATATTGCAGAAATTGCAGATTTTTGCAAATATTTTTTAATCATGCAATTAAAGGACACTATGGAGAATTTACGATTCTTTCTGTCCCTTTGACTAAACATGTATACCATCTGTGCAGAAAAGGCCTTTGGCCAAGGGGTAACTTATTAATAGGCCATTCAGAAACTACGCTGCTTGGAAACTGTAAAAGACTTCATACAATTAAGTTTGAGTGGATGGGTTAGAATGGGAGAAAAGCAGTGGAAAAGAAGAAATTGGCTAAGCCCTTTCAAATATCTGCGGCCATAGGTCCTTTTGACACCTAGCTACTTTTTGTGTGCTACCACTTTATATATCCTCCAGAATAGAGTTTTATTTAGCAAGCAGTCCCTATCCTCAGAAATCAGTCCTCTCCATATAAACCAGTCTAGGGTCAGCCTCACACCTTAATAGGCAGCCACTCTGCTTAGCAACATGAAAACAAGTCACTGTCATTATCAACGAGTCTGGGGCCAGCCCAAGTTCAGCACCAAGGTCAACCCCTTGCTAGCCTATATCTAAAAGTATCAGTTCAGCTTGCAGTCAGGAGCACTTCGTGGATTGGAGCACCAACTCGTCGAAGATCGAAGGAACTTGGAGTAAGGGACTCAAATTTGCAGTTCACATCCCCGTATGAAGAAGACGACACCTCACAGCAGACAACTCAACTTGGAAGGTGGATCCAAAGGAGAGCTGCAGTGGAAAAGCCTGGGACATCCCCTCTCTATCTCTTTACGACCTCCCTCGAGGCGGAAAGTGGCGACACCATCGACGGCCCGCAAACGCATTCAATACTGTACTTAGATTTAGGGTAAACATCGTCGGAAGAAAATATGGCTTAAAACTGATGAGCTGCATTGAGAGTTAGTCTGCTGATAGACCACATAAGCCTTGCATACGTGGGCAGCACCCAAGTATGGCACTGCGTGATCAGTGCCATAATTGGATAAGTCAGTCCATATATCTCACTTTATTAGGTGTCACTATCCAATGACCAAGCATCAGTCGATGCTGTGCAATGGGGGACTCTGTAAAAATGGCTGCTATAGGTGGCGCCAGGATGGGATGGCGTTTGGCTACTCTAGGTAACATTGTGTGCTCTGTTGTGCGGTAGGTTTATTTCATAGACATCTTACATTTAATATATGATGTCTATGGTTTATTTACGCTAAAGTGACTTTACGGAGGTACTGCTTAGACCACATCACATACTGGCGACGCCTATCGCCGCTTAAAGGAACTGCTCACAGAGTCCCCCATTCTGAGTACAGGACCTGCTCAAGGTCTCTGCACAATAACCGTCTCTGCGTTACAGGCCGCATGCTCTGACCAATTATTGGCTACAGACAGAATATGTGATAGCAATAATATTCTGAGGGTAATATTTCTTTTTTCATTAACTGTTGTCGCATTGATACTTTATAGTTTATAATCATTAGGAACATACCAACAGTAGGTGGAAGAGTTGCTGTTGTGGTCAGGGTTGTTGCTGTTGTGGTCAGGGTTGTTGCTGTTGTTGTAGATCTTGAGGTTGACAATGACGCTACAATGGAATGATTCATCTTTGTGCATGTCTGTCTATAATAGGTCTTTAATGTATGTATGTATGTATGTAGGCCTATGTATGTATGTATGCATGTATGTATGTACGAACGACGTACGTATGCATATACGTATGTATGTATGTATGTATGTATGTATGTATGTATGTATGTATGTATGTATGTATGTATGTAGGTGGGCCAATGTATCAAGACACTTAATGTAGTGTCTTACGAGTACCTCACAAAGGTGCTGCACTGCTGCACGCATATATAACTATCTATTCTAAACAACCAGCTGATTCTTAACGAGGTCGCATAAGTAGAATTAGAAAGTATGGAGCTTGCCACGGCTATTATAAACCGAGAGTTTAGAATTGAATTATAGTATCATAATTAATAATTGCTGTTATCATTCTTAGTAATATTATTTATTTTGCATTTAAACTTTAAAATTATTAGAAACATACCAGTAGGAGCTGGAAGAATTGTTGTTGTTGTGGTTCGGGTTATTGATGGGGTGGGTGTTGTGGGGCATAACACCGTAATGTTGTTGATAATTGGTGTGACGACGTCTGTATTGTTGAGTGTCAAAAAAGCTGCCTCAAAATAGTCCGTTGCTGGATCGTTAACATAGGGCTGATATTCAGTTCTCAAGTTGCCTAATCGCTGCAACAAACAAACCAAAATGCTATTATTTCCCAATGAAATGTTCTTGACACAGAACATTTATGGTGCAATTACTTTAATCAACAGCCATATATTTACACAGTTACGGTATAACTGAAGAATTCTTAAGGCTACTGTCCAAACGTTTCTATTAAATTTTTGCGGGCTTTACACTTTCACTTTTGAGCAGTCAACAGTGTAGAATGAGCTTTAATTTTGACAGCATTCTCAGTTTAGATTAAGTGAATTGAAGTTATTTTAGCTTTGAACAGATTTTTGCAAACACTGTTGATTCAGCCAGGCTAGAATAAGCTAAACTTCAATATGTTATGGTAAGGTAAAGCAAGGTGATGTAAAAGGTATCGGTGAATGAGAGAGGATATAAAGCTTGGTTGTGGAGAGGAAGACCTAACAAGGAGAGAGCCAACGGCTTTCCAAAAAATACGTCTTGGATTACAAGAGCTGCTGTTGATTGAGTGACGGGTAATGCTTTTTCTTAACAGCACCAATAAGTTGGAGGAATTTTTGGTGACATATTTCAGAGTAGAAAGAGCTTTGCATTTATTATGCGGTCGATAATGCGTTTGTATGTAACACGCATAGTACATTGTAGCATGATGCCACTTTGCTATCATGCAGTAATGATGCTCTGATGTTTTAGTATCTGTAAGCCAACTGGAATTAACACCACATCCTACTTTGTTTTTACAGCCAAGATTCAGTCTAGTATCAGTAACTAAGTTGATTTCCCAGGAGTACCTATATTTAAAGCAAAGTAGCAAAGTGGCAAATATTATCATCAATATTTTTAACAGAGAATGGAGCAGTACAATTTGGTCCATAACCACACAAAACAACTAAAGGTACTACAAACGAAGAAAGAAACAGCCAATGGAACAATATATAACGAGAAGAAAATGACTACTCGCAAAAGCCAATCGAACTTACATTGGGGTCGCCAACAGCCAAAATTACGAGTCGACAAATCGCCTTGAGTCTGTCTCTTTCTGCAGGTGTTAGGCCAGCATCTGTAATCGGCGGAAAAGAAACAATTAGGAAGCAGATGCTTGGAACTTGATATCTCTTTCCATTACCAGATGCAAGGATGGCATTAGTGACTGTACGGAATGCTCCGGAAACATTGGACCTTCCTCCATTCTGGTAGTCGAGGTTGAGGATGGCATTGGAAGCATCGTTGGCACTTGGGTACCTGGTCAGGTTGAATGCAACTGTGCTGTTGTCGCCTGTCAAGTGAAACCAAACAGATACAGTTGAATCAATGTAACTGCTTCACAGCATAGATAAACTGGAGTGAAAAGCTTAACACAAAACTCCCATAAGGGAAATCTCAGTCTCCATAGCACCCAGTATAAAGGAACAATGAGCTTGTCATGCTTTAACTGCCTACCTAAGGATAGCCTTGGCTGTGTCAGGCAAGTGTCTGCTCACCAATGTGCCAAAAACCTTTTCCATAGAAACATTCACTAATTTCTGTCAACAAAGACTATTTGCAGCCCTACGAGTACCAGCCAGATATGGACAAACTTCATGTTCTTTTTGAACTCTGACATCATACAGGAAGCGTTTAAGTGCTCGAAGATTCAGCTAGATGGGCAGCTTGACTTCAACATTGTAACGTTGACCTTTTGGAGACTTTAGCGTTGCACAAAACGGTTAATCTTGCATTAATAATACCTGTATTTTACCTGTTCATGGGTTGATATCAGTTTGCTAGTTTGCACTACACAGTGATTAAAATATTGTTAGCAAATAGACAGTGCTTTAACACTCTAACATAATACAAATGGACAGTACTTCAACACTCTAACATAATACAAATGGACAGTGCTTTAACACTCTAACATAATACAAATGGACAGTACTTCAACACTCTAACATAATACAAATGGACAGTGCTTTAACACTCTAACATAATACAAATGGACAGTACTTCAACACTCTAACATAATACAAATGGACAGTACTTCAACACTCTAACATAATACAAATGGACAGTACTTCAACACTCTAACATAATACAAATGGACAGTACTTCAACACTCTAACATAATACAAATGGACAGTGCTTTAACACTCTAACATAATACAAATGGACAGTACTTCAACACTCTAACATAATACAAATGGACAGTACTTCAACACTCTAA
Source organism: Aporrectodea caliginosa (assembly GCA_020284085.1). Taxonomy (NCBI): domain Eukaryota; kingdom Metazoa; phylum Annelida; class Clitellata; order Crassiclitellata; family Lumbricidae; genus Aporrectodea; species Aporrectodea caliginosa. The sequence continues at coordinate 516,241 of JACEVL010000202.1, forward strand.
CATAATACAAATGGACAGTGCTTTAATACTCTAACATAATACAAATGGACAGTACTTCAACACTCTAACATAATACAAATGGACAGTGCTTTAACACTCTAACATAATACAAATGGACAGTACTTCAACACTCTAACATAATACAAATGGACAGTACTTCAACACTCTAACATAATACAAATGGACAGTGCTTTAACACTCTAACATAATACAAATGGACAGTACTTCAACACTCTAACATAATACAAATGGACAGTACTTCAACACTCTAACATAATACAAATGGACAGTGCTTTAACACTCTAACATAATACAAATGGACAGTACTTCAACACTCTAACATAATACAAATGGACAGTACTTCAACACTCTAACATAATACAAATGGACAGTGCTTTAACACTCTAACATAATACAAATGGACAGTACTTCAACACTCTAACATAATACAAATGGACAGTACTTCAACACTCTAACATAATACAAATGGACAGTGCTTTAACACTCTAACATAATACAAATGGACAGTACTTCAACACTCTAACATAATACAAATGGACAGTACTTCAACACTCTAACATAATATAAATGGACAGTGCTTTAACACTCTAACATAATACAAATGGACAGTACTTCAACACTCTAACATAATACAACATCCTACACTACATCTGACTGTATCTTCTAAAGCAGGGGTGGCCGCAAGTGTTTGTCCCCACAGCCTCGAATGAAATACAAATGTTTATTTCATATTTTTAAAAGAAGCATAAAAACAGGTACGACTACACTAGGTCACTAGAACTTACAACACTAAGTTTTTGGTGTTTTAGACATCATTATTATGCAGTATTGTCATAGTAGGCAAAGAATAGGGCTAATTAGGCGTAAAATAAGAAAAAAAAATTATTTGCAAAGGAGTCGTGCGGGCCGCCAAGCAACATGCGGGCCAACATGTTGCCCGCGGGCCGTGGGTTGGCCATCCCTGTTCTAAAGGATCATCATTGCCATAAACGTGTTGTCTCGCTTTGAAGCAACCATCAGCTGATGGCTATTCAAGCCATAAAGTAAAACCCACGGTAAACATGAGATTGTTACATATTTAAAACCTAACTAGAATGTTGTATATAAGCCACAATAAGTTAAATGTATTTGATTGGAAAATAATACTGCACTTGTAATAATCTCTAGTGATAGTTTTTAATTCAAATCGCTTGGTATACAACCTTATAACTAAAACCGTTACCCACTAATGGTAAAAAAACTGTTATTGGTTTAAAGGACTAGAAATGCTACCTGATAGGAAAAACCAATCAAAATTTCAGCTACTCAAAAGTGCAGGCTCCATAGAAGTTCACAACACTACTATTGAGAACCAATGACCTAAAACTGCCTCAGAACAGTGCTTCACGATCATTTCAAATAAACATAGAACAGCTTAAGAAGTTAACTCAGCTTACCAAAAGTCACAGTCGCGAGCTGTGTGTTTGGTACACCGTACCTCATTCGACCCAAAAGGTTGTTCAGGAATGTCTTCATCAGGTTCCAGTTTTGGTACAAATTGTTTGTTGGTGAAGAAGCCGTTATTTGTCCAGAATGGTCCACGATGAAGACCACGTCTTGAGGACAATCTGCAAGCAAGAACAAACTTATAACTAAGCACACGAATATGCATTGCCTATTTTAATGGTAACTTTAGGTAATTTCCAGTATTTTATATAGTAATGCAATATTGCAAAATGCAGACCGTCTGTGTACAAAAGGCCTTTAGGGGCCGTCCATAAAGTACGTCACGCTATTTTTGACCATTTTTACCCCCCCCCCCTGTCACAAACTGTCACAAAACTCGGACCCCCCTAAAGTACGTCACACTTTCGACCGGGAAACTTTTCGAGGGGGGTAGTGACAGCAGTTTCCCAAGAATTTTCGAGGGGGGTAGTAACAGCAGTTTTCCCATGACTTTTTCGAGGGGGGTAGTAACAACAGTTTTTCGACACCAAAAATTTTTCGAGGGGGGTAGTAACAAGACTTTTCCAAGATTTTTATCCATAAATTTCACACTTTTGTATAAAATAAATTATAAATAAAATTTAAAAAAATAAATGTGTGACGTCACGCATGGCCTGACCCCCCTGTCACAAACTGTCACACTTTCTTAAACCCCCCCTGGAGCGTGACGTACTTTATGGACGGCCCCTTAGCCTAAGGGGTGACTTAGTATTAGGCCATTCAGATACTAGGCTGCTTGGAAATCCATAAAAGCTACCATTCCTTTCAGTCTAGTTAGTATGGGAAAGAGAAAGGCATTGACAAGGGGTCCTGGGCCGGTCCTCAGAAATCTTTTGGCTCCCACTTTTCACACAGAGTCCAATTTTCATCTGTCCGGGTCGGATTTGGCTAAAAACGTTGGAAATCCATGACTTGTTAAATGAAATTTTCAAGAAGCAGCTAGTGTAGAGAAGTGAATTACTCAAAGGCATAAAAAGCAGTCAAATTTACAACAGAAGTTGTGGTTCAGTAAGCTGTTGTGAAACAAGCCATTAAAAAAATTTGATATTCGATAGAACACTCATTAACTGGGAACAGACCAGAGTTGAATTCAGACAAAGTCCCACTTGAACCACCCTACATGTATAAATCCGATGATCCGCACATCCCCCTCTCAAAGCCATGCCAAGGGCAGGAAAGACAATATAGGTTATTTAGACTTCAGTAAAGACTTTGTAGATTTGGTGTTGATATATACATTTATCTGTAGTTTATTTCATTGAATTCAAATGCAAATATTCAACTCATATTAATGTGTCACCATGCAGCTATTTCTGGGCAACTTTTCAGCATGCACCAGAGTTCCCTGTTATTCGGATCGGACATAAAAAGATTCAAAGCAGCTAGTAAATGTGGGTTCTAATGGAAAAGATAAAGTTTGAGATAAAACAAACAGTTAAGGAAATTGTCAGAAATTTAATTTAATTTCGTGATTGAAAAACCAAACCTTGTTTACCTTGTTGGTATGACATCTGGATAAGCGACAGCCCTACCACAGCCAGAAATGTCCATTGTGTTGCCATGGCTACTTAATCAAAAACAAAACTTTCACTGAGGAATGAAACAATCAATTGCCATATCTTGAGCACAAGAACGAGATTGGATGATCATGCAGTTAATGAGATAATGATGAAAACTATGTCTATGTTCACTTCCTTCCTTGTACCTGCCTCTTCTCTCCCCTCAGACATGTTAGAAGAAACATGATGAAAACAAACAAAATTCAGGATGCAGGCAAACACCATCCCCACACTATAAACAACTAAATCTAAAACCCAAAACCACACACAAGACCATCAGGTCCATCACCCTATCTAACAAAACAACAATCTACCTTGTTGACAACAAATTTGCTAGATCCTGGTACAGTGGTACTATAGAAGTTAACTGCAATTGACATGAACCTTACCTGTGTATTTGTAGACAGAAGTTGCAACGTCCGAATGATGAGTTTACCTTTTTGAGCAGGAAGAAAGTTAACAAACAGCGATCCATCATCCATGACCATCGGCAGAGTCAAGCATGCAGAACTCCCACTGGGGGAGTTCTGTCATGATATATCTGTCATGAAGCTCAACCTCATGACTCCAACCCGGTGATCACGACCTGCCGCAGGCATAGATTATCTTAACGCAACCAGTACGCGTAGACCAACACACTCACACACAGGCATGTAGCCTATATATACACCAAAAGCAACGAATCAACCTAGCTCTGGAAAACCCCTCTGACTCGACGCAGCGCTCGTGACCAGCTGGTGCCCTGCGTCTGGCTGTCCAGTGACGCTTTAGAAGTTTGAAGATTACTATTACGATTATGCTTTCTCTTGCGGTATTAAGACGACTTTCTGATTAAGCTGGTGTCTCTGATGCGTCTTTTGTGTTACGCTGAGAAATTTCAGGCACTTGCATTACATTAAGTTATTAATGCTAATAAACGCACAGAAATCTCTGTGCGTGCGTGCGTGCCTGGTCTGATGCGTGTTGTTACGCTGTTTGCCTGTTATGCTGTTTACGCCTTCATTGCCATAGACAACATGGCTTACGTCATTTCACGTACGTAATCGCAATAATTACAAACGTTGTCATAACAAGGCGAGATCATGACGTGTGGGTCCGTCAACATTTCTATAAGGGGATGGACATGGACTTCTGTATAATAGCTAGCTATTATCAGCGGCGACGCCAGAGGGGGGCTAGGGGGTGCTTAGCCCCACCCTAACTGCGGCTCAGCCCCCAAAAAGTGGGAAATCACTGCAAATCACAGCGAGGAGGGAACAAAAGGGAAGGTTTTTTAGCTTTAGCCCCAAACCTGAAATCCTGGCGCCGCCACTGGCTATTATAATTATAGGCTAAAGACGTCTATGGAATGAGGAGGGGAAGCGACGGGTCAGCCACACACGATCGCCGCGAGGGACGTACGGGAGGGACGGACGGACGCAGAAGGGAGGGAAGGAGGTACGGACGGCAGGGATGGAAGGGAGTAAAGTACGCGGAGGGAGGGAGGGAGGGAGGGAGGGAGGGAGGGAGGAAGACAGTGGAGAGGCAAGCACGCTCGAATACTGCGTGCGGTCGCTCGAGACTGGCGCAGCCAGCGAGTAATAATACCCTTTAGGCCTAAGGTTGCTTGAATGATAACAACACCACTAGTGGTCGCTCGAGACTGGCGCAGCCAGCGAGTAGCTACCGTTAGAGGGCGCTTGAGTGAGAACGACACAGATAGGGGTCGCTCGAGACTGGCGCAGCCAGTGAGTAGTCTCTGTTAGAGAGCGCTTGAGTGGGAACGACACCGTTATCAGAAGAGAGGCAGGGGAGCTGGAGATTTTAATTTAAACCGTCGCGTAGATTAAAATTTGCGTGTAAAGAAAGTCGGTAGGTGGCGCTGCTGTCAACCTTAAACCGTAGCATAGATTCAAATTGCCGTGTGATAAAATTTGCGTTGCACGATAGTCTATTGCCCTGTATGGGCCCGCGGGTCGCCGGTCATGCGAGTTTAAGTGGAGATTGGGCGCTCCCTAAACTTCACCGTCTTAGGACGGGCAAACATATAGTAATTAAATAATTATAGTAGTAGCTAGCCGCGTGAACGATATGTTCGCGGTACAGTCCGAACAACATTATACTGTATTATAAATATAGGGCCTACTATAATGTGGAAGGTAAACGTTAGGACCATATAGATATCGATGGGTAGGATAATCTAGAAGGCCATGGTAGGACCATACATGTAGATGCCATCTGAAAACTGTGGTTGTGTTAGTTACACTTTGAATGACCAATGCCAGAGCTATCTATTACCGGTAATAGAAGGCTCTGACAAATGCCCATATAATTATATATATATATATATATATATATATATATATATATATATATATATATATATATATATATATAATATCTATGGTATCTATCGTGGATATAATTTTATGATGTCTATGATGGACCCATAAGCTCACGAGTCACGAGTGCTAAAAATAGCGACGGGATTTTCTCAAAAGCGAGAGCCTGATGTTTTCCGATGTTCTTGTTTGACGATTCTATTAATATCGGAAAACCTCGATTAGAAGATTATCTTTTCGCCTATAAATGATCGTACTTTAACGTAAGGCATAACCTCTTCGGTAAAATTGGAGATGCACGTAGTGTTGAAGCAATAACGAAATAAGTAATCGTATTTTTTAAAGTGAAGGCAAGTATATTCAACAGTATGTGGAAAAGCTGCGATGGGCTGCGTGGTCTAAAAAAACTTTTTGGTGTCCATTTTAATTCCGGTTGCTGCTTTTACGGATGATATACATACGGGCATGGGGACAGAGTATTTATTTACGACAGATCTGGGGCAAAGATGCACAAAGCTGACTGTTCATCCATGTCCGAAAATTTGTAAATTTAATTGATAATGGCCGACTGTGGGTTTCGGGGATTCGGGCTGACCCCGACTGTGGGTGCGGGCCGATCGAATCCCCGAAACCCGAATCCCCGAAACGAATTTCGGCCGGATCCCAGAAATTGATTTTCTAAGTCCGACCCGAATGAGTATCATCAACAAATACATATTTGAATAGGCAGTATATCGTATACATCAAGGCCACGCTAGGTCTTTGTCATGTTTACAATTTAACTTTTAATAGCTCGGCCGCTTTCTAGAAAACTGTTTTCGGGAAATCGGGCTTTTGTCTGTTTTCAGCGTTTTCGGGTTTCGGGGATTCGGGCTGACCCCCCGACGGTCATAATTAAACTCAGTTCTCTTTCTGTTGTGACAGTGCTTAAAAGAAACATGAGCAATGCTTTAGATTGCCATACTGTGGTTCTTGCAATAGTTGGAACATACATTTTGAAGTTTTTGGGTTGGAAAAGTAGAGAATGAACTGGATAAACCAGGTTTGAATTTGCAAAAAGAGGTGGAAGTGTAGGGTCACCCCGAATCCCCGAAACCCGAATCCCCGAAAACGCTGAAAATAGACAAAAGCCCAATTTCCCGAAAATAGTTTTCTAGAAAGCGGCAGAGTTATTCATGCAAGACCTAGCGTGGCCTCGACGTATATCGATATACTGCTTATTCAAATGTGTATTTGTTAATTATATTCATTCGAGACGGACTTAGAAAATCAATTTCGGGGATCCGGCCGAAATTCCTTTCAGGGTTTCGGGGATTCGGCCCGCACCCAAGTGTTGAATAGAGTGCTTGAGGAGTCATGTCTCCCAGGTATTCAATTTGCAGCTGAATACTTTGGAAATCATCCTGTCCCTTACCATCTGGTATTGTTCAATTGTCAGTCACGAATGAGTTTTTCAATGACTATTGAACTTCTGTGCAATAGTCATTCCAGAATGACTTATTAATGAATGACTTATCAATGAATAATAATTATATTGAACAATCCGATAGATAAATGCAGTTTGGATTTTATCAACTTGTTGGACTATACGTGCTGAGTGCACGTCTTTTGAAAAATTAGATAGTCAACAACTTGTTGATTTTTACTAGACTGGTACCATTGTTTTGAGTGAATGGAGAGCAAACAGCGATTACGTCCGTGGCTGGAAGCCCAGATCAACAACGGTGAAATTCCTGGTCTCTGTTGGCTGAATCCACCAGAGAAAACAAAGTTCCGAATTCCTTGGAAACATGGTGGAAAACAAGATTGGAATCCAGACAGTGGCCGAATATTCAAGGTACGGTAGTTTTGTCACTACAGCGTTGATGATAATATTTGAGATGGTAATGGTAAATGTACATGACTTTATATAGAGACCATACAGCCTCAACCCTGCTCATGTTAACATAAGTTGATCGGGTGAGATCCTTCACCACCGCTTGCCCGTTTGAATGAGTGCCACACCATTTAAGGTCCCCGTGTACGGACCATGCTAGCTCGAGATTCAAATCTCTGAAATAAGCCGGTATTGGAAGGCGAACCGGGAACTCCATGCACAAAGGCACATGGGACATATGCTGTAACCAGCATAGGTAACTGGTCCAGATGGGGTGCTGTTGAATGGAGGGTTGTTGAGCACTGTTCATTGGGGGTTTATGGTAATAGTGCAGGCAGGTTGATGTTTTGGAGTTGCATGGATATTTACAGCTTCTTTGATTTGATGGTGTTTGCCAGGAGTGGGCAAGGCACACTGGTCGCTTTCGTGAGGGTATTGACGAGCCAGACTACGTCAAGTGGAAGACTCGCTTGCGCTGTGCCTTCAACAAGGCACCTGATATAGAGGAAGTGAAAGAGGAGAGTATGCTGGAGGGTCCAGACCCTTTCCGAGTCTACATTCTGAAACCACGAAAAAGTAATTGTAATGCCCTTTGCACTGTCTTTGTCATCATCGTATTGTAAATAATTGTCATCATTGCCATCATGATGTTCTTATTTGGGGAGCAACATTGTAAAGGACTGCGATATGAAAATGTATCTATAATGGAACATTATATGAAAACTAAACTCATTAGAATTTGTTTAATAATAATGGACAAGTTTATGGCAACATATAAATGATCAATATGCATAGAATTTGCTGGGACAGGTAAAATGGCTGGTACCATATATGAATCACCAGCGTAACTTTTCTCCCTACAGCTATAGCTGGGCGGAGTCGACCGGTAAGGTGACAGCAGCTGTGGCGCCCAGATATGCGCCTAATGATAGCAGGGAATGGATTTGAAATGACCAAATAAGGAAAGATAGAACAGACTAGTGGGAAAGAATGAGAGTACCAAATAAGGATTGAATAGGCGAAAGAGGCAGGGACTTGGCAGGAACAGGAAGTAAATAAAAGGAGGCAAAGTCTTCAGTCTGTATTCACTCTCAGTAGGCACCAGGGTCAAGTAAAGGGATGCCGTCAACGAAGGCAGGAGGAAGGAATCCGGAAATGACTGGAACGACAACTGCCTAGAAAGCTGAGAGAGACGATAGGACTCCAGGTCTGGAAGTTAGGTTGACAGTGCAATAGTGTAGACATAATTAGAACAATAGTCAAATAAGTCGCTTAAATATATAAATATATCTTAATTAAATGTTGAACTATTATATGAAAGAGATGGTTTGAATGACTGAAAGAACATAAAAAATTCCCAGAGATGCAAAGCAAAACCAAACCGCTACCAACAAGAGTGTTATTCAGATTGTTGCTCAAGTAATAAGTGAAAGTGCCACAGTCTTTAAAACATTAAACATATTATCAGAGTAAATGATCCAGTTGCTATTTCTAGTCATCACCTTTCATCAGTTGTACATCATCACATTTCTGATCACTTGTCTATTGTTATTTTCATCAGAAATAAATTTTAACGGTTACTGCCATCATTAAATATTACCTTGCTCTACGTGACTGCTTTAAGTTAACTAAAGAGCTTGTTTATAATGCAGCAGGAGTTTTCCTTCAGTAACCATACATGTATGGTAATAATTTATTTGAAAGTTACTTTACTTTATTACAGAATACTTAATTGTTCTTTTATTTTCAGATGGGAAGAAGCCTTCTGAGCCAGAGAGCAAAGCAAATGTCCACACGTTACCACATCGCTTCCAAAATCCACAGGTTGATAATTCTCTATACACAACTTGCACTTTAAAAAGAATGTTTTCAAATTTAGACAGCACTGGAAGAAACCTTTGTAATGCCTCAATTCATTTACCACCAAAGTAATTCAATCTGATACCCCAGGTAACTTTCATTGCAATCTAGTCCATGAAAATGATGGTTGAGTCTAATTCATAAACTCAGTTATAGTTCAGATTGATATGTCAAATACTATTATCAAATGTTGTCTAAATTTTTTCGTATTAGATCTGCTTAACACTTTAACGACGAGCTGCATTGGGTTCCCAGTTACTTTTAGTACACTGTCGTCGTTAAAGTGTTAATTTTTAAATTGAGGTTGTACTGCTTAGTTTTAAGTTTGAATGTGAGGTTGAACTGCTTAGTTTTCCAACCCATAGAATCCAATTACCGGTATGTATAGAAATTGTGCATTCATTTATGGTAAAATGCTGGTATATATTATGGAAAGAGGCTGAATGATTGCGTGCCTGCTATTCCACGGTAACAGTTCTATAGAAAGTTTCATATGAATAAGATAATTTGGTTAGATTAGAATTTGTGCACTTCTGTTTAGTTTCTGACGTTCTGTTTTTATTTTTAGAGTGCTGCACCTATTCCAGCTTTTCTTGAAGATATTAGTAAGTACTGAATTTTATAATTGGGTTACTAATTATACTGAGTGCTGTCATTGATGTTACTAAGCTTTGTGTTGTCTGTTATGTACTCCTTTAACACATAGGATGTGGCTAACTAAATTTTAAATGGCCGGACATAAATTTTTACCACAAGTATCATCCAAAGTTGCACAATGTTTCTATTAACTGGCAAATTAAGTTGAACTCTAAATATAGCTATTAAAATACAAGTGAAAAGTTGTCTTCATCATGCAGTCCTAAACAACTACATTCTTTGCAATAGTATTAACACTTTAACAACAAGAGTATTCTAAAAGCAACATGTACACCAATGCAGCTCATCGTTAAAGTGTTAAAACAGAAGACTATAGAAGCATGGAAGCAGTCAACATATGAGATCTTATGAAGACTGATTGTGCCTGGTTAGCAGTTGCAGTTATAATTTGTAATCAAATATATATTGTTTCTTGTGAATGCTGTTGGTTGTTATGAAGTGCTGGTATGAGATGTTCATTGAATAATCTTCTGTGTAGGGGCCATGAGCACTGAAAGTTTTCCTTCCGACTTGAAGGACATCAAGACAGAGGACTTTGTGAAGATGGAGGGAGCCCAGATGAGCATCTCTAACATTTCGATGGATGACATTGTCATGTTGTCGGACAATTTTCAGTCGCTTAAACTTGGGCAACAGAAAATCAGTACCGGTAAGTGGAAACTTGAGTTTTGGTCTTTCGTAATGAGAGATCTTGATCATCATTTAGGTTTAGATTTGTTGTTTGCAAAAATTATGTTCATTGTATTGTATTTAAGCATTTGTGAAGACCCTCTAGTATGGTGATTGGTGAACCATTTAGAAGCGCTCCCAGTGCGCATGGCCCCGCAAAAAGAAGCGGGCTTTAAGAAAAGTGAAAGAGGAAGAAGACTGCCAGAAAGAATTGTAGAGTGAGCCGATGGAGAAAGCGCATTTCAAAGAGAGGGGCCAGTTGAAGCATAAGCAAAAGTTGAGAAATAAGTGGTAGATAAGCTATTGCAAAGCTTATCTACCACTTATTTCTCAAGTGCTAGCAGTTGTACCCTGCAATATTTTACCAAATCTTTGTAAAACAATATCTGTTTATATGAACCAGAAAAATTCCTGCCCTTTTAATAAATCTTATAATAAATCTTATGTGCTGTAGATTAGTAAATATATGGTTTAGGTATATGATACACTTGTATAGTAACATATATTAAATAAATGTGAGTTAGATGTCATAGACCCTGGTAGTCATAAATCCCAAATAATGTTTATGCACATCTTAATATAAGTTACTATTTTCAATCAACATCCGTTCAAAAGGCAGCTTCATTAAATAAATTTTTTTTCATCGTGATATTAATTTTCTGTCTTGGTTTGTTTCGATGAAGCAACCTCTTCAGGCATCAGCAATATGATTCTGAAGATATTCTACAGTGGCAAGGAAGTAATGGATAAGGCAGTAGAATCTCCGCACGGATGTCGTCTTTACTACAACACATTTAAACTGATTCCAGTGCCTGATCTGCCTGACTGGATGGCTCCACTGGTACCTGAAGTTCTTCATCTAAAACGAAATTAAAAATGGCTATGAAAATATTTCATGCATCTGTGAAAATGCTTAGATAATTATATCAATACAGTGTGGACCCATTAAAACGCTGTTGTTGGGGATAATCCATCTGATGCAGTGAGTTAACTGGACCGCTTGTAAACCAGCTTAATTCAGATATAACTTATTGTCTAATTAAATTTTAGTTTTTGTTAATGAAAAATCACTGTTGTATGGTGCATTAAACATGACACCTCAGTGTGTTAAGCAGAGCAGCACGTTATCCAGGAGAATGTTAATGAGCCCACACTGTATGTGCAACTATTCAGTTGACCTTTTTATCGTGATAGTTTCCATTTAATTCTTTTTATAGTTTTTGTCATACTCTTACCTAGTGTGTGTTTTGCTTTGAATTAGGAGAAATTAGGGTTAGGGTATGTTTTCTGCAAATTTGGGGACTAAATAAGAACTCAAAATGTGTAATTTCAATTCAATTCAATTCAAAAAGTTTTATTGTTCCACATCATAATAACAGAAAAACAACTATCAACACTAGTGTAATTTAAGAAACAAACGGAGAGCCCTGAAGGGTCACAGGACCCACTAACTAGGGCTACCTAAGTACCAGATGATGTGGTGATAATGACGGTTCGTGTACAGAGAACCAACAACAGAGAATACACAGAAATCAAAACAAACTTAACTAAGCGATGGCGACACAGCAATTTGAAATCAAAACAAACTTAACTAAGCGATGGCAACACAGCAATTTGAACAATTACCCATTTAATAAGAGAGCTTGCATGGATTTTTTAAATAAATTCAAGTTAGGCAGGTGACGAGTGCTGACAGGGATATTGTTCCAGACTGATGGTCCTGTGGACCTTAAGGCAAATAACCTTGTATTAGTGCGTGCAAATATTCCTCTATAAGATTCAACTTGTCTAGTAAGGTAAGTATGAGTGTCCGATGTTATATTAAAATAGTCATTAAACACAGAGGGTAGCAATTTATGCTTATGTCTGTACATAAACTCACTTATTTGAATGGTATTAATTTGATTAAGTCTAAGAATTTTAAATCTACTAAAGAACTGACTAGTGTGCGTTGTAGGCAAGACCCTAGCTATAATTCTAATTGCTCTTTTTTGCAAAATGTTAATTTTATGTAAGCGCTGCATATAGTTGGAAGCCCAGACAATATTACCGTAGGCAAGATATGGGTATATTAAAGAGTAATAGAGGTTGAGTAGAACTTTTTGAGGAAGGTAAGATGCCAATCGATTCAGAACGCCTGCATTTTTTGCAATTTTCATAGAAATTGATTTAATGTGCTCTGACCAATTTAGATGTTGGTCAATGCAAACTCCAAGAAATTTGGCGGAAGATACCTGCGGGATTACATTTCCATCAATTAGTACCTGGATGCTAATTTCGGGTATTAGTTTTCTATGAGATCTGAATAGTATAAAATTGGTTTTATTAACGTTTAATGATAATTTATTAATTCTAAACCAATCGACCACATACGTGATTTCATGATTAATTATTTGATACAATTCATATAAGGATTTATGAGAATAGAATACATTAGTGTCATCAGCGAATATAATAAAACTGAGAATAGTTGAAGTATTAGGGAGGTCATTTATGTATATAAGAAACAAGAGAGGACCTAAATTAGAGCCTTGCGGTACACCATATTTGACCTGTTGAAATTTAGATAAAATTCCGTTGCAGATAACTTGCTGATTTCTGTCCGTTAAGTAACTATCGAACCATTGATGGGTGACCCCTCTTATTCCATAATGTTGGAGTTTTTTTAACAATATACCATGGTCCACCGTATCGAAGGCTTTTGCCAGGTCTATAAAGATGCCTACTGAGAATTCATTATTATCAATTGCTGTCGTGATTTGTTCTTGCAGATTTATGAGTGACATAGCAGTAGAGTGGCCTGACCTAAACCCATGCTGCATAGAGTAGAGGATATCATTTTTGACAAGATGGTTATTAAGTCTTTCATACATAATTTTTTCCAATATTTTACTAAATACAGGCAGAACTGAGATGGGTCTATAATTAGTAAGGTCTTCCTTATTCCCTTGTTTGAAGATAGGCACAATTTTTGCCAATTTTAATTCATATGGAACTACACCTGTTGAGAAAGAGCAGTTAATAATTTCAGAAAGCGGCTGAGCGATGGATTTAATAAGAGGTAAAGCTATCATTGGGTCGATACCATCAAGCCCTGAGCTATGAGTAGGTTTAATGGCATGAGATATATTAATAATTTCCTCAGGGTTGGTTAAATACAGTGCCAATGAGTTATCACATGGGGTTTTCATATATTTATTATAGGAGTTTGGTGAGGATGGGATTTTTTCAGCTAATTTTTGAGGAATACTAGTAAAATAACTATTAAACTTATTGGCTATTGTCTCATCATCATCTATTATTACCCCATTAGAGTCCACTAGATCAATTCTAGAACTTTTATTATCTGTTTTAAGTATTGATCTTATAATTTGCCACTGTTTTTTTAGATTATTATTATATTTTTGGAATTCGATTTCATAATAAAGTAACTCGGCTTTCTTTTTCATTGTTTTAAATTTATTCCTGTATATTATGAAATTTTTCCTGTTAGTTTCATTAGGCTGTTTTATAAATTTAAGATATAGTTTGTTTTTTTTCTTACAGGAGTTCAAGAGACCACTGGTCATCCAGGGTTGATTATTTTGGTGTTTTCTACTTTTGGTGGGGGAGTATAAGGGGAAAGCTTTATTATATGCATTTTTATAACTCACAATAAAATTATTATAAGCCATATTGGCATCCTCATTTGCACAAGCGGCAGTTGTTTCAGTCCAGTTAATTTCACTAAGTAAAGATTGGAAATGTTCCATTTCTTGCTTCCCAGTTTTCCGTTGATTCAGTGTCTCCATTTTATTGCATTTAGGCATGTTAAGATTAAGTCTGACCATAATTGGCAAATGATCTGATATATCAGTAACTATAATTGAGGAGGTATTAACTTTATTCCATTTATTAGTAAATATATTATCTATAAGCGATGATGTGAGATCAGTAATCCTAGTTGGCCTAAGTATAGTGGGAAGTATTTGATAGGACGTCAGATAATTATAAAACAATTTAGTTGGTTCATGTTCATCAGCTTTTAGTAAGTCAATATTAAAATCACCTGCCAGAATTATATCTTTTTTACTATTAGTTATTTCAGCTAAAAGTACATTAAATTCATCATTAAATAATGTTAAGTTAGTGCCAGGTGGTCTGTAGATAACACCAACGATTAAATCAGTCCCTTTACTTTGAGGTATACAGATAAATAGGCTTTCATATGTAGTATGGGTTGAACAATTATTGGTTGGTTCAAAAATGTGAAATTGAAACTCCTTCCTAATAAACAGAGCAATTCCTCCACCTCTTCCCATATTTCTAGGTTTATGTACAAAGTTATAATCAGGTAAAGCAGGTGGTGGGGTAGTGGACTGATCCAACCAGGTCTCAGATATTGCCAGTATTTTCACAGGTAATTGGATTAAGAGAGAGTGTATTTCCTCCAGCTTGGGTGTGAGGCTCCTAGAATTGACATGCATAACAGTAAGATCATGCTCAATCGATCCAAGTTCAGCTTTTAGTTTTTCTGGAGTACTGTATCTGCTCAAATTAAGTTGATTATTAAAATAAAAATTTTCATCTGGGTCTACGTCTTCATTATTAAGCAAGTGTTTATTTTCTTCCTTATCAGAATAAAGATCTAATTTCAGATTAGAAGCGTTGTAGTTGCTGCATAGGTCTTCCAAGATAATAATACCCTTAGCACAATCGAGAAATTCAGTATTGTCATCAATATTTCCAAAAGGAAGGAGCTTATATACACAGGCCGTACAGAGCCAGGTGTCGCACATCTTGCCACCTGCTACATCAGTTTGTACACAATGACTATGCGAAACTCGATCACATGATTGACATTTGATTGCTTGTTGCCACTTAACTATATTTAGCATGCACAGTTCACAGCAACTCGTGCGTTCATTGCAGGTAGTAATCCATTGATACATTTGAGATTAAAATTATCTCTATAGTATTTAAGAATCTGAACATCTGAAGGTATTCATAGCTATAGCAAATATAAGAAATGCTTTTGGAAATGAAACCTGTAGAAGTCCTAACTACTGTTCATGACTATGATTTCATAAAATATGCTTGACTGTGCTATAGGTCTATGAGAATCACAGTGGTGATAATCTCTGCCTACCACCATGCCAGGATCTGATGGATTCACAGAAGCAGCAGACCTTCTGGCAGGATGTTCTAAACCGGGGCCTCACCGAGGGAATCTGCATGGCAACACACGATGATGACATCTATGCTCTGCGATTCTGTGCGTAAGTATATTTGGTGTTTGTTTTCATTTTTTAGACTTGTATCGGCCTAATTTCTTATATGACCCAAAACTGGTTTCCTGATCATTCATTCATTCATTCATTCCGAGAATTTATATAGCGCCTCTTCAAGAAACCTACTCAGAGGCGCATGATGCCTGCATAAGTATGTCCTGTAGACTCGGATTAAATCTATTCCTCTGGTTCTTTTTGGCTCCAGGATCTTGAATGAAATCTACATAATGCATGTAAACTGTGCCTGCCCCTTACATACTATGAATGACTCAAACTTGTACTCAGTTTGATGTCGATGCAATGTATGAAGCTACGAATACAGGACAAAATTTAACAGGAATAGGAACATGGAACAGTTATAGAAAATTGAGTGCTGTTGAACAACCACAATATCCAACAAAATGAATATGAATAGGCTTGCCTTCTTGTATCCTTCGTGTTGACGTGGATATGAAAGGTAATATGCAGCTAATTAAAGTTGTGGAGTTTTAAATTTTGACCTAAAAGTGTGACATCAGTGTTAAAGCGTTGTTAATCAGTTGCCATTTAGTTAATGGTTGACCTAAAGGTTCTAAATGGTGTCTAGATACATGAATCTTGTGGAAATCTAGTTTGGTAATAAGGGGGACTTTTGTCCCATGTGGGTTAACCTTATCTATGGCTCGGACATTTTATTGGTATTCTTTGCTGTCTTATCACTGTTGTCTTGTATTGCTCTACTGGATCTGATGGTGCAATAAATTTGTTGATGCTTTTAATTCAAGCCGAATTATTTAATATTTATAAATAGTTCTTGTCTTGCCATTTTTCTCTGATACAGCTGTCAACTGTTTTACGTGTCCGAGTGTGGAACGGGAGGGAATCCGGTCCCTCTGATGCGGAAAAAGGATGGCCAAATAGATGGAGCTACAGCCCTAACCAAAATCTTTGACTACAGGAATGCCTTTCTTCCTGCCCTTGAGGTTTATCGTGCCGGAATCGGACCAAAGCCGAGTCCTACAGTCTACCTCCTTTTTGGCTTTGCAAAAAACCTCCTTGACTTGCAGGCGAGCCAGGGAGGACTGATATATGCCACTGTCACATCCACAAAGGCACTGGCAGCACTTGCAGAATTTCCAGAAGGACAAGTAAGAAATTTACTAGCTCTATCTATGTATCTATGAAATTTATATAGCGCCCCTTCAAGATAACTACCTGGTACTGAGAAGCATTCCCGACCCAGTCCCAGAGGAAAGTCTTAAGTAGTTTATAAAAAGAGCCAGAGAGGTCTCGCGGGAGAGAAGGCAGGTCAGAGGGAACGCTCATAAAGCCTTAGTTTTCTTTATTCTTGCTGTTGATGGTGTCCTGCAACTGCCTTTCTGCTTGTCTTAAGGGAAGCTGTTGCAGGAAGTGTAGTGGCTAAAACCGTATGTTCTAATGCCGATACTCCTACATGACGAATTTGTATTGAGCATAAAGAAGACCCAGAATACTTAATTTCTTGCTTTGCTGTTGGAATTTAATGATTAAATCAAGTATGGCATTCTAATAACCTCTGTCCTCTTGTTTCACCACTTTTTATTGGTGTTGCACCAGTGCCATCCAGTGGCAACCAAGGACCATGCCATGGCCTTGCGAGCAATGATTACTGATTACTTGTGCTCGGAGTGGATGGAAAAGATCTGCTGGACACCATTGCAGGGCATAGACAAAGGCAGAGCTTTGTCAACTGAACCCTGGCTGCACACGGCGTGGAAACGGACCCACAATAGAGACGGCTGGCTATACGGCGTGGAAACAGTAATGCTCCAGAGAGGAACATGCCACAGATGATGCTGTAAATGCCATCGTGGTTCATAAATGTCATCAAAGACGTGACGGGGGCCCCGATAGCGCATTGGATAACACACTGGCATAGAGAGCGAGAGTACCGAGATTGAGTCCCGTAGGCGGACATGCTTTGTAAATTGTAGACTGCTATTAGCGCCGTGTATTGCAGGCTGTCTGTTCTGTTAGTAGTTAAGATTTATGTCTTCGGTCATTTGTGTTCTTGTGAATTGTTTCAATTGCATAACTGTACACTGTAACCGGTTGCGGTTTGTCAATCGGATTGTTTCAATAAAGAATATTATTATTATTATTTTTCTCCACTCATCCTTAGCATCTTCATTAAGGGCAGCCTAGATTTCTTTGTTGCCTTACTAAAATTGCATTAAGAACAGGTACTAATGTAAGGCTATATAATAATAATAAAAATTGCTTTTGACAATATGATTCTCAAGCTAGACTAAGTAAAGACGAGACATTCCAGATAAAACAAGTGTTTTATGATGCAATATGGATGTAACCCTTTTGGTTTACAAAAGCACAAGATATCTAATAAGAGTGCTTGTTTTTCAGGTGATTTCAAGCGATGAAAAATGTGCCTCGGCAATTCTTGATATCGAAGCATTGATCAAAGCTGATCCAGGCAACCCTGTCTTTCAAAGTCTTGACTTCAATCCTGGAACTGTTAGCACTGATGATGATTTCCTGGATAACCTTTTCCGACAAGGACATGTTTTTCTGGATGTTTCTGCTTCAGCAGATATTGAAGGATTTTCCTTTGACGATTCTACGCTGGACTTAAATGACCTGTGTCGTTTAGGAATTGGGGACAAGTTTCAATTTCAGTGAATTGGAACTAGTATAAAGAGCCTAAGAAATTGTTTCTAAATACATGGAAATTTTGCAGGTATAAAGTGACGTTTCTGCAACTTGTAGCGAATTCTTAAATACCTTACCTAATAGATGTAGAACCAGAGAAGGTTAACCTCTGAGTTGGAAATATCTTGGTTAACTTGAACATTTGGCAGCATTAAGCAAAATGATTTTGTGTTAACTGAATGTGTTATTGATTTTATGTATCATTAAATAACAATGTGAAATGTTTTTTTTGTTAAATGAACATGTTATTGATTTTATGTATTATTTATTATCTTGTTGAACTTGACCGTGGCATCATATTTTTTTCTTGGCCTTAGTCACGAGGGACCATGGACCATCTGGAACATGGCTTCATAATTGTGACACACGGAATTCAAAATGAGTCGGATGTCGGCAAATTACATTGCTAGGAAAACAGCAAACTATGAAGAGAGTCGGTTTTTGCTCATTTTCAGATTTTAATGGAAATGGGTAATAAAATGTTTTTACATTTCTGATATCTCACATTTGATTAAATTCATTGTTTTACTGTGTATTTTCAAGATTTTTTATAGATATTGTTTTAGTTTTCATGATTGTATGTTAAAATTAATTTAAAATAATTTCCAAAAATTGGACACAATCATTCGTAACTTTGTCAAAAGTAAGATAGAACCAAAATTTTGATGTCATTTTAAAGCAAAAAATGTGGCCTTTAAAAATTTGTAAAATACTCTTATTCTAAAATTGTCAACATGTGACTGATTTTGATTCCTTGAGTCACAATTATGGGCTTGCCTTGCAATTTTGTATGTATGGCATTTGTTTGGACATTTATATTGTGCCATCCAGAATCTCCCAAGGCGTAACTCCGCCCGCCACTGCCCGTACTCTAGTAGTGCCAGTCCCAAGCCTGGATAAAGGAGGAGGGTGACGACAATCATCTTAGTTATAACACAGTGTCATTAAATAGTCACTAACCAAATTGTAATTGTACTTAGTAACTTGTATCATCTAATGCACAAGGCATCTGCTGACAGTGCACCAAAGTGAAGCTGTAATCAGGTCAATATCCAGAAAATCAGTCCGTCTTTGGGTTCATTAACATCACTGCTGCAGAATGCTTTGAATTTGTACTCTGATTTTTGCTACATGTAGGCATCCATGCTGTAGGGATAAAATAAACCTGTCTGTATGCTCGTACAACTTTACGTCTCCTTCTTGTCAGCTTTTCAGCAGATTTTGTAGCTTTACAGGCTAACTGGTCACTGATAGATTCAGAAGTTGATTAACACTTTAACGACAAGCTGCGTTGGTTTCCCAGTCACTTTTAGTACACGCTCGTCATTAAAGTGTTAAGGGCAGAGGCAAATTTAAGGTGCACGTTTTTTAAAGATTTTTTTAGTCCATGTTATCTTCATTTTAGAGGAGCTATGCACATGCAGAAATAAATGTTAACCTGTAGTCTCAGCAAGTATTGAGGCCTGTGACAATCTAGTTTATAAATGGTTCTGTAGCAGCCATATTGTAAAAATTCGTTTTGTTGATTTCTGATCAAATTAAAAAATGGTTATGTAAATTATCTTTGTTGTTTTAGAGGATTTTAATGTCAAACATCCTAAGTTAATGTTCGCTTACAGTTTGAACAAGCATTGAAGCATGTAAACCTATTATGATATATGAAACATGCTGGTTTGGGCCATGCTGATATCACAGACTCCATCATTCAGTAGGAGAAATCACCTTCACCCCACCGCATCCTTAGCAGCAGTTCGGGTTGATGCCCACACCCTTAAGGCTTGATTTGCGGGCCTAGCTCGCCCATGCGAAACAAGCATTGTTCCCAGTCAAATAGGCCTATATGGTGACGTAGCAGACGGCCTCTTCTTGTCCATAGAGCGCAGCTATAGCTGGGCGGTAGCCAGGAGATCCTCATTCCTCAATGACCATTTCTCGGATCTGTCCGGCCAGTCTAGGTAGTACTTGCTGATGTCTGTTTCCCATCTACCGGAGGTATTCCCGGACTTTGAAGTCATCCGGTCTCAATGTCCACAGTTTGAGGAAGAGACTTCCACACTCGATCATGATTTTTATTGTGTAGTCTGAGGAGCTGTGAAATCAGCCGAGGTTTTGCCGTGCACGGCTGTACGACCACAGTAGGCTACGGGCGCCGGCCATCTCGAAACTTCTAGGGGGGCCCGTGGCGCTTTGGATAACAGCTGGCACAGAGACCGAGAGGTACCGAGTTCGAGCCCCCGTTGGGCGGATTTGCTTTGTAGGCTGCTATTAGCGCCGTTGTATTACATGGCTGTCTGTTCTGTTAGTAGTTAAGATTTCAATTGCATAACGTGTAAATGTACAGCGCAGTGCGTTTGTCAGGCGCTTATTAAAGAAAAGATATTATTTATTATTATTTTTTAGTGGCTGTTGGTAAGCGGACGGCCAATCGAAGTTGCCTTAGTGTTGGTAAACACAGCTTTTGCGGGATAATGGCATTAGGCTAACCACGCTCACGCCCATGCACCGTGTTACTCGTGAGAGATGTAGGCCTATATCTTTCTCCAGTGTGAGAATTAGTCTAAATCGACGACCTGGTCTAAATGGTGGTGAGCGAGTGTTCTGGTAGCCCTTTTTAGAGCGGCGTCAATGCGCGCAATATCATGCAAGGTGGTAGATAGCTTATATAGCTAGCTATAGCTAAATCCAGCTTAGGTAGGCCTATAGGTTTATTATACAGCACATACGTTCTTGAAATAACTATCGCTTGAAAAAGCACGTCCAGCTTCGAGATATGTAGGCCCTGCTCCCTTAACTGGTTGAGAAGAAAGTATCGCTGGGTTATTAGACTAAGAATGTAGTTTAAATAGGTTGAAACATTTGGTAGAAATGGGTTGGAAAAGAAAGTTACACTTTAGAATGATTCCAAGCTGCTTGACACTGTCCAGCTGCTCCTGGTAGTAAGCAATTAAGTAAGTATATTCTTTATTAACCAATAATTGCTAATCGCACTTAATTTGGTGTACAGACATCTTTATAAACAAAGTTAAAAAGTAAAGTTTCCTAGCAATTAACGTTTTTCACATTAAGTAAGTAGGGGCAGATAGTGGTCAAAATTGAGCCGAATGATTGCATTTTTAGACGATTATCACCACCGGCTTTCCCCCAAAGTTCACAAAAACCTTTGTGCGTTTCTCTAAAAATAAATGCTTGGTGTACTTCGTCGGCCACCTGCAGTAATGATCATTGATCAGAACATCGACCATAGGTCGATGGATCAGAACACCCGCGCGAGCACCGCTCAAATATTCTCCGATGTTATCGTTTAGCGATTTAGGTTAGCCGCTGGTGTCGAAGACAATTGCTGCTAAATCCGTCTTCAGTTTCCTAATAATATTAAAACTAATGATTAATTAAGCTTTTCTTATGAATGAGTTTCTGTAACGAACGAAACGCAAGATGGTGGGAGTTTTTACAATTTATTCACGTATTCAGATTTCTTTGAATGCATTTGAAATTGATTGAAACTGAATGATCTCTATTATCGCCCTGGTCTCTGATGCATGCCCTACTTGCATATTACTGGTAGTTCTTGTTTATTATTATTTGTGTGCGTTACTGGAGCTCGGTTATTTGATCCCTGCGCAACACTGGTAGCTTTCCATTCTGTTTTGTTATGTTGTGGACGCCGTGGGGTCAACGTTCTGTGCTTCTCTTGTGCACACAAACGTACGTTGACCTATTGCATTAATTTTCTGTGTGATATTATTTAGTCGAATAGCTTCACTATCGTAAGGATATTCCAGAGATTTGTGTCTTTGACTAACAGGGTTTTTGCATGGGAATCCAAAACAGTGTGGCTCTCGTTCAAACAGACAGTGACGGTGAAGCATCTGATTTAAATTTTGTTTTCAAAAGGTCGAGGCCATACGGCCTTTACCGAAGAATACGTACATGCGTTCACACACGACACAGTCTTGTGTATACAAAACTATACATATACAGATAGTGCCAATTTTGTCCATTCAGATCTAGTAATGAAGCACTAAAGAATGATGTTTAAAATACAGTGTGGTACTTTAAAATCATGGTTTGAGACATCCCTTTTCAGAACTTACTTCAGCTGGTATTATTATTGTATTTATGTATGTCTGTAGACACTTGACATGTAGTGCCTTTTAAGTGTCTCAGAAAAGGCTCTGTTCTTGCTAGTCTAATTGGTGTTAACAAATAAATAAACTTGATTAAAACCAAGATCACTTAAAAGCAAATAATGTGCAGATTACGGAAATGGTTACCATTGGTTTGTTTTGTACGCACACACTCACACACGTGCGTAGATTGTATCCAACAGAGTCCCATGGAGAGTTTACAGTTGACGCCATGTTCAGAGTTCCATGTTGTTTTGTGGATGAGAAATGATGACAAGCAAATTTATTCTGCAGCACAGGGTTATGCTCCCACTGACTGGTATTCTTCACAGTGGGCAGATGATGCAGACAACCAGATCTATGCAGGACATGTATTCATCAGTTGCTTGACTGATTGGTGTTAGAACCTCTCCATGATTGATGATGGATGCCAGTCCATATTATTATTATTATTGTGTTGTAAATCAGTAATGTCTAAATAGAGCAGCAAAACCTTTTCTAAATTTGTTTCTCTGGAAGTGATTATCTATTAGTGTTTGATGACTTTGAAAAAGGATGCTGCTGAAATGGTTACTGGTCACAGCACTGTTGACGCATTAAGAATCCTGCACCATGAGCTACAGCAGCAGCTGCAGCAGCATCAAAGTCGTGGACGTGTCAAGGTTGACTGGATACGGTTCCTCCATCACGGCAATGCCTACTCGCTTCTGCACTGGACAAGTGTCACAGTTATCATCATTTGCTGCCTGCTTCTTGTTATTGCATTTGCAGCGGAAGAAAACAGGTACACCAATTTGATGTGTAATTTAGCTAAATTAATTGCATTCCTGAAGTGGCATCCATTTACAATATCGGAGGTAATTTTCAGACATGTGCTTGATTCAGTAACTTGCCAGAGTCAACAGAAAATTTTCTCAGAGTTACAGGATTTAAGTTTCTTTTCCGTACGGTACTAAACTTACCTCTCCAGTCTACTTATGGCTCTTAATGGTTGTCCGGCTTCAATGTGCACTTCTGAACTTTGTAAGGAGGGCATTATCAAATTACAGTTGTATTGTATGTGCAGGTTTGAATGTTGCTTGAATAAACTCTTTTTATAGAATTACTATTGTAGTTTGACTGGTTCCATTTATTAATTTTCTTCCTTTAGGAATAGCTGGTTAATCGTTGAAGCACTTATCTTGCTTCTTCTGCTCGTCTTCAACATGTATTTTGTGGTCTGGGACGACCGGCTCAGGAGAACAGAGCTTATCAGCAAAGCCGCTCGAGTCCTGTCAAAAATTGAAGGTATGCAGAGCGTCCTGTCAATGCACTCCGTTACAAATTTTCCTATTTTGTAGAGCTGTACCGAATAGCATTTTTTACTATTCGGCCGAATACGAATAATTAGCCACACTATTCGGCCGAATAAGAATACGAATACGAATAGTAGATGACGACAGAGCGGGGCATAAGTATAACTAGACACAAGAACATACTTAATATACATTTAAATGTATAATTCACTTTTTGTACAGTAGGCTGGCTGAGCTTCATATTGACTGCAATTCTGAACTGCTTTCCGTGGTATTACATGTACATATTGGAAAAGTAATTGCACTTTTTATTGAAAGTTATGCAAGTTGCCTGCAAGAACCCCTAAACGTTCCTTTTTTCAATAGAACCTTCCACTGTTTTGGAGTGAATTAAATTAAATTCTTCAGCCTTAAATTTGGGCTTAGATGATCATTATTTTAATCCTGTTGTAGAACTTTTCGAATGGCCTAGCCCGCGAAATTATTACCTTGCACATACTGCAAAATGCACATGACCTTGCTCGGATATCGTCTGTTATTGAAAAATATTTTCACACTGGACCTCGCTGAACGTAAATTTTTCAGAACACTTAATACACTGTAAATGTTAAATTTAACGAAAATAGAACAAGTTTCAGATTTATTTATCTCACGGGCATATAACCGGAAGCTAAAGAAAGAGCTTAGATCACAAAGGAAACTACATGATGAATCGTTAATTTTATATAGCGCATTTTTAAAAATACGTTAAAATTTATGTAGCGCTTTTACTATTCGTATTCGGTTTGAAAAAACTATTCGGCCGAATACGAATAGACTATTCGGGGCACTATTCGGTCCGAAGCGAAGCGAATACGAATATTCGGTACAGCTCTACTATTTTGTAATAAGAATAACAAGTTGTCTGTTGTTCCTCAATGCTGTCTTCATATCTCTGCAAGATTCAGTTCCTGTGCTTCTGTGCACAATGCTATGATTCCAGTGCCTTGAGAGGCAGAACAGTATTGAATGTTAATTTATGTGGTTCATGATCACCATGGTCATTTACTGAAATATTCAAGTGGAGAGGTACCTTTGTGTAGCTTTTACTGAGCAGATTTTGCAGCAAATGTTAGCAGAGTGTTAGATTTGAAGCTCCCAAAATAAACAAGCCTCGGCCAGCTGTATTCATTAGTCAGAGCCTTCACAGTCTGATCAGTAGGAGAAATTCAATGTGGCATGGAAAATTACTGTCAATATCAATAATCTGCAAGTGAATTATAAAAGAATTACATGATGAATGATATTAGTAAAGCTTGATAATAGCATAGATGTGTTATTATTTGTTAGCATGCATTAAGCAGGGCATGTGGTGTCCATCAAACTACATTGACCTCAACTGTCCACTGTCACAGTGCGTGTCACTCCAGTGGACAATTCGTGATGCCAGCGTCATCAATCTACCGATTGGTCTCCTTGTCGAAGGTGATGTCATTCTTCTCCGTCCTGGGCAGGTCATACCAGCAAAGTGTCACAAAATGAAGGTATTCAATCAGGTGTTTCTCACACGCTTGCTTATGATAAACGGATATGTCAGAGTATTTGGGAAGTTAGTGTTACAGGCTACTGAATCATGTCCGAATCTAAGAGGTGCATTGTGATAAGGCTTCTAATTTTGTATTTATAAAGAACCATAGACCCTCTTAGGAAATTTTTTAATATGATGTGTCCTGCATATTAAGTAGACTGTTTTTGCTGTTTTCTTTTGTAGACTGGTGATTATGAAGATGACTTGGTAAACCTCGTAGATTTTGTGGCTGGCGACCTCTATAATCCAGCACAGAATCTTCCAGAAATTGAGCTATTTTCAAAGATTGAAGCCAGAGAGCCTCTGAAGCCACAAGCATTTCTTGTTCTCGAAACTCCATTTGTGAAAAATTTCCAGTAAGCTCAATTCAAGACTCTGTATTTCTTCTTAAGTCAATCATTTTCCTTAACTGGTGATGATGTTTGAGTTAAAACTTACCATCTAATTTAGTAGTTTATATAATTATTTAGTGATTACACTTTACACAATCCTGTGAGTTATGAGTTTTTGCACAGCAGAATGCAGTTTTAGATTAGCTGGCTAAAGCTAAAGTTCTGTATGAGTAGAACATAATTTTGTTGAGTTAAGCTGTATCATACATGTTCATACAGCATGCTTGGTTTACAAATTCTCAGTTTTTCCAAGTCACAGTGAGCAGAAGCCAACAAGTAAACCCTTAGTTATGTATCACAAGTCACTGATGATTCTAGGATTTGAGAAAGGCAGGGCCCAAAGTTATTGTCTTTTCGGGTGGGGCATTATTGACGGCATTTCTAGTAATTAAAACTTTTGGGAATGAAAGACTAGTTTCACATAAAAAAAATTCAGATGACAGTTTTTTGCCTAGCCCTGCCCACTTTTGGAGCTGATGATGTTGTTTAGTTCTTGTCACATTCTCAGTTGATTGCAAAGTTTCTGGGGAACGAAATAACTGATGACCTTTTTACCTTTTTTGTTGTCTGCCTTCTTCAGCCATTTTTAAAATCCATTACTGCTTGACTTATCCCTTTCTTTGACCTTGATTTCTTGACTTTTCTTGTCTTTTATTCTATTTTTGCACATTTCCAGTGACATTTTCACTTTGTGTTTCTCAAAGGCTTTTTCTATTTTCCTCCTCATCTCTTAGTGCTTGCTTAGCCTTTTTCACTTTTCACCTTTTACTATTTCTGTGGGTAAAGCTTTCCAACGAAAATGGGGGCCAACTCACTGGTTTAGTTACCCCAAACTCAAATGAGGCAAGGACCGATTGCCCCTCCCTAGATCTATCTTAGCCATCAGACACCTGATCTGGTTGGTTCTGGTAATCTGTTTTAGACAGATCCTTGAACAGTCGCTACATCGTCCTGTTGGAATGCTGGACAACGAAAGGTTTGCGGCCTATTGCATCTGGATTGAGAGGAGAATTCTGCCTATGATGACGGTTGGTTCATCTATGCTACTATGAGTTTTTTAATCCTTTCTTGGCTGCCTGCCTCCTTCCCGCCCATGTTCTCTATCTTCCTTTCCTCCTTTCTAAATTCGCTTTGTCCATTCTTAATGCTAATCAAATCTTATAATCAAATCTTCTACAGAAATGTTATAATAACACAATCTATCATTTAATGTCACGCCAACATCGGTCTTCAGATCCAGTCAGTTTTGTAAGGCCTGTCCATTTATATATTGGTTATAGAGTCAGTATTAAAGTGAACTCTGAAATACAGCAAGGATTTCTAGCAGGGCTTAGATTAAGGTAGTGCATTCTAGAAAGTTTGTCCAGTGACCCTAAAGGCTTTCTTGTTCAGAACAGTTGTTATTGAAGTTATGAGCAGAATTATAGAAGAATCTGAAGACTGTGGCATAATAAGGGGTCTGAGGAGCAAGCATATTTTTTCAGTGTACTCCATTGGAACAGAATGTAGTGCTCTGTGAGCAGAATTGATTCTCTCGCCCATTGAAAGACAATGTGAAGATTTAAGCACAAGGACAATATGTTCATATATTTATATATTGTCCTTGCAAATGATATTTATATATTTATATATCTAGTCCTTGCAAATGATATTGACTTTTCTATTGAATTCTTCCTTCATTCAGTTCTGTTAGAAACACAGTTGTATGAGCATCTACAACTCCATTGGTTATAGTTGCCTTTGTCCATTTGAGATTGTTTTATGTAGGAATTCATTCATTCATTCATTCCGGATATTTATATAGCGCCTCTTCAAGAAACCTACTCAGAGGCCAGCCCAGCCACGGCCAAACAGAAAGGACTTTAGTAGTTGGTAGAAAGCAGGCAAATCATTCCGGGACAAAGAAGAGATGTACTTGGGGTTGCTTTTAAGAATGGAAATCTATGATCATTTTATTATTTACTTTATATAGGTATTCATTTCTTAGTTAAATGTCTATTCAACATTTTGTCTTTGTTATTTTAGTGTTTCATGATTTTGACAAATGCCCTTCGATATGCCTTGCTTGAAGACGACGTTGGCAACTGGCCTGAAATGATTCTTCTCTTAACGGTAGTTTCCACTTTTTTATTTATTCTGCAATTTCTTTTTCTAGTTTAGTTTATGGCATTAGTCATTAATTAGTTTGCCATTTACCAGAAGTTTAGTAATTGATCGGTCTACTGTTTTAACTAATATACTAGAACATCATTCAATTGATTGCTCCTTTATTATTAGTGAGTAATTGAGTCAATCTGTGAGTCCTAGTCAGTTAGTCATTTGATCAGCTGGCCAGTCAACCGACTGGGCCAGTCAACCAACTGGACCAGTCAACCGACTGGGCCAGTCAACCAAGTGGACCAGTCAACCGACTGGGCTGCTCTACTTCCTTCTGTTTTCATTACCTTTGTTTTGTTAAACGCAATATGGATTAGTGAGTGAGTTTCTGACTTTTCTCAACTTTCCAGGTGAATTCAGCTGTTCCACTGCTGGCACTTGTGTTTCCAATTGTCTGGCGACTCTTGGATGCCTGGGGAGTTGCCAAGGTGATCCTGACCTTTGAAGAGTCAACTCAGTCCAACCACGAAAAAGTATTTATGCAGATTTTACTGGATTAAAGAAATTACAGATTAGGTTAGTTTGGGTGATATTGATAACGTGGGAGGAATATTACTGTATTATGAAGAACTTACCACTAAACTACATTATGTTGTTATCAAGTGGTAGTGTGATGCAAAGAGTCTTCAAATGGAGTGTTCTTAGTGTTGGTTGTAATAGTGGCAGTGATGACTGTGGTGGTGATGGTGGTTCAAGTGGTAGTGCTTTGTTCTGGTGGTTGGAGCGGTGGGTCATGTCAAGAGCCAATGTGTTTATAATAATAATAATAATATCTTTTCTGTAGTAAGCGCCTGACAAACGCACTGCGTTGTACATTTACATGTTATGCAATTTAAATCTTAACTACTAACAGAACAGACAGCCTGCAATACCATTGTCTTATTTACTTTCACTTACAAATATTGAGTTAATAATTAATAAATTAATTAAAAACTAGGCTGAACACTGGTACATTAATTTTATTTGTAATCACTGTTCTAAACTGCTTAGAGTCATTTTGGGTTAATCAGTGAATTTGAAATTCCTCTGCAGAAGCGAGTGCCAAGCGGAGGCAGCTTCAAGAGTGAGGCAACACTGGAAGGCACTCTGGATGTGAAACTGGCCTGGAAAGACATCTTCCGAGTCTGGAAGCAGGTTCTGGCTGGAAACACTGATTCACTGCCTCGCACAGCTAATCTGGTTCAAGTTCTTGGAAACATGACGGTATTTTGAACAACTGTGAGGTCACCCATTAATTTTGTAATTTTGTAGACCATACAAAACTGCAGTCGAGCAATATGGTTTTCAAGGGTTTATGAAATAGAGGCAAAGAAAGACTAAGAAGCTTATGACTATTAAGGACATTTGCAAGAGGGGTTATTCAAAACTGGACCAGTGCACGAAGGAAGGAAGGGTTATTCAAAACTGGACAAGCGCAGACAAGTGGTATTTTGTCTAGTGCAGATGTCCCAATCTAAATTTAGTCAATCCTGCGGCCTGGAACAACCTTCCTCATTAAACTAGAGCTGAGCTAGTCAGCTTTTCTCCTTCTCTGTTCTGCAAGTGCTTGAAGTCTATTCTTTTTGAACTAGGGTTCTCCTTGCCAGGTTGGGAGTGCTACTGATGAATTTGCCTTGAAGTTATGCTTCACAAATTTTCATTTATGTTATGTTATAGTTATTTCAGTACATGACAGCCGCCTCTATTCAGAGCTCTGTTCCAGCCCAAATATAGTAAAAAGAATTACTGTACGGGTGTATGTATTCCTGTAACTTAGGTTGGGTCTTCTGTGGTGAAAACCTGTTGAATCTGCAAGCCTTAAATCATAATTAGCATAGTCAACATCAACTGAGTTGGGTTTGTTGGTAATTCTTTTCAGTCATTCTGTTGTGTGGATAAGAAGGGTGTTCTTTCGTGGCCAAATCCAACTGCTGAGAAAGTCTTCATTCTCACGAGCCGGCCGGCACATCCTGTCCATAGCCGGGCGAGGCACCACTCAGAAAAGTCCAAGACTCCCGACCGTGAAGTCCATCCTCCAGCTGAAGGAAGTCATGAGGGTCAGCATGGCAAAAATGACCACAGTGCCAAAAGTAAGACTGGAACAGTTCTTGAGTTATGACCTTTGTATGAGAAGGTGTTTTCATGCATTTAGGGTAGGAATGCAATGCCGAGTGTTCATGAATTTGTATGATGCAATGCTCAATCATTTCACTTGCTAAACAAGAATATGCAGGTCTTTGTTTTAACTACCTGTAGTATTCCTTAGATATTACTTTTACAGTTGTCTGTTTCCTGCTCATTTGTATAGTTGTCTGTATGCTACTGGAATACTTGCTTATATTCTTGTTATCTTTTAGGCTTTCCAGCTGAAGTTAGCTTCCAAGTGTTGGATCTTACCCAGGATACTAAGGTATCTTCCGACAAAATTATATCCACAAGTTTAATAAAACTTTGCTCCTACGATATATAGGACATTATATTAAATCGCTTAAGAGCACTTACTGCAGGGATAAGTACCGGTAGCCAAACACCAGGTAGGCAGGTACAGTTGTTGAATGGGTAGTAGGTAGGTACTGTATGTAATAAGCGGATAAGAAGGAAGTAGGTTTGGGTTTTAGGCTGTATTCATCTCATTTTCTTTGGCAATGAGAATGGTAGCAGGAAACACAGCTGTGATTTGAGTCTAGTTTAGATTCTCTGACCTGCTGGAATTGAATCTGGTTTTTCCAATGAATTGTGATTTTTTATTTCGATTTGACTTTAACCGATCAATGATTAAAATACTTTTAGAGTAGATTAGATTATAATGTTATTTTGCCAATCAGGTTATAGTGAGATTTTGTTCTTTTTCCTCCAAATCTCTATAGGAGCATTTACTCTGGATCACATGACAATGTTTACGTAAGTCAAAACAAATGTTAAAATGCCGTCGACTTGTGTGAAACATTGTACGAACAGACATAGAAACGATGAAGAAATTAAATTTTATCGGTTTCCTCTCGGACGAAAGCAAGAGGCGAAGCTGAGTAAATGGGTTACAGCAGTAAATCGCAAGGAATGGCGACCGAATGAAGGCGCCATGCAGGCCGCCATTCCTTGCGATTTACTGCTGTTACCCATTTACTCAGCTTCGCCTCTCGCTTTCGTCCAAGAGGAAACCGATAATTTAATTTCTTCATCGTTTCTATGTCTGTTCGTACAATCTTTCACACAAGTTTACGTTATTTTAACATTTGTTTTGACTTACGTAAACAGTGTCACGTGATCCAGAGTAAATGCTCCTATTGTTCTGCTGTCCACACAAAATCTTTTCATGATGAGCTGACTGCTGTTTGGTACAGTCATACATTGAGTGCTTATTTCCTACTCGAAGTGCATGGCTAGAGACTTGCATGAATAGTTATCTTTGTTATCTTATCATGGCTAGATGCTTTTTATATAATTGTTATCGATTGCTTATTGGTATGAATTGTAGAATCACTATGGATTACGGTTTGATGATCCAAGTTGGGCAAAATATCTCAGCTCTTTGAAGCCTTTGGTAAGTGTAGCTCATTTCTTTTAGATCTTATTTTATCTTTAAGTTTCATATTTTAGTATTCCTATTTCTTTGTTTCTTGCATGGTTCATGGTCAGAGGAAACAGCAAGACAGCTGAGTGATAGTTTTACTAAGAACCTAAGAACTAGTGGTAAGACTAGATTTTAAACCCCAGTGTTTAGATATATTAACAATACCTTGCGGTCATGGGCGTATTTAGGGGGTGGTTTTACGGGTTCAAACCCCCTGAAGTAAATGTATTACTGTTATTAAACACTAAAAATGTAGAAAAATGTGACCATTTCGTATGGAAACCCCCAAAAGTTAAAAACCCTCTGAAATTTTTTCCTGGCTATGCCCCTTTTTGCAGTAAAACTAGATGGCAGCTTTTCTTTATGATATACAAATGTCTAGATATTGTTGAAACTGATGTGTAATTGCTTTAACTGAAGGGCCTCAATATTCTTCTAAACACGTGCAACATGGAGACGACCTACAAGTACACAGAATTTGCTGATCATGTGACTTGCGTTTCTCTAAAGAGGGAGGAGGCTGTTCCAGTTGTAAATCGGAGGTCAGTCTGTTCTGGGTTGTGTAGTCATTAATTTAATGCATCCCTAGCTGTGCAATTAGCTGGTACATGCAGATTGAACGGATGACTGTAGCAGTCAACTAATCATGAAAAGGTTTTGTGCCGATAGCAGCATGACAGAAAATGTTTAATGTTTGTTAACACTTCTCAAATGATTTGATTGTTTACCAGCTATATGCCATTTTGTGTTATTATTTGATTTTATGAAATCTGGAAAGACGTGGTTTGAACTTACAAGGTTTTTCATCCTTTGAACCAAAAAAACGACCTTAGATAGAAAAACACTTTTATTCTATTAAATTTTGTATATTTATGACTCATTTTGTTAGAATGCGGTTGATGCTTAGATGAACTGGTTTTATTTAGGTGCTTCTGTGAGTTGGCTCATCAGATTGGATTCAGCGAGAAAGCAGGTTCCAACTTCACAACGCAACAGACGCTCGGCATGTATAGACATATTGTAAGGATGTTATTCTCTTAACTTTCTTATAAATTATGTTAAGAAATAAAGATGTAATAATTGAGGCCACAGGTTGGCTGCTTCATTCAACCAAAGCGTAAACAGACTGATGAATGGATTAAGTTGCAGTGATCTTGATTGCCGCTGCTTTGCAGACTTTGGAGTCTTTTTAGGATCATAATTATGTACCTCATAAAAATATAATAGTAGTAACATGGGTATTGATATTGATGTTGGTGATTGTGGTGGTGTTAGCAGTGTATATAGTGGCAATAGGGTGTTTGATGATGATGATGATGATGATGATGATGATGATGATGATGATGATGATGATGATGATGATGATGATGATGATGATGATGATGATGATGATGATGATGATGATGATGATGATGATGATGATGATGATGATGATGATGATAGTGAATAACAGCTAATTGAATCAAATTTCGTTAATTTATTGATTTGTTATGATTTTCATATGGCAGCCCCCAGAGTCAACGACTTCTGAAAGAAAATTGGAGTCATCAAAGTCTTTCATAAAGTATCAAATGCCAATGCCAAACATTTTCAGCGTTGTTGTCAGGGATAATTTTACAGGTAACTGTTTTTTTATAATTATCGTCTTGTCTGTTTGATGATAGTAATTATGTAATTATGTTTGTATAAAAACCTTTTAAGTGTTTCTTTTAAGGACCTTTTGAAGGTGCACTTAATTTGCATAAATTATCTGTTTGTTTGATAATGCGTCTGCCAGCTAGCAATGCTGAAATAATAGGAAAAGGCTCACACTGATGGGCTCTCACACTCGCATAGCACCGAGCCAGTGAGGTCTCATCCATGACTGACTGGTGATGAATTAGGAGTTGTGGAGAGTCAAAGTGCTTGGGTTGAGAATATGCAATTTCTTTTGTAGGTAATCGTCATTTGTTTTCTCAGGGAATGGCTGATCTTGCGCTGGACGCTTGCAGTGACTTTTGGGATGGTCAGAAATTACAGCCATTAGGAGACGCTGAAAGGTCAGATGGGGTCACATACCGCTATCAATTCACCAGTATTATTTTATGTTAAAATGACGTGTAAAGGTTTAAAGAAATAAAGACAGTGATTATCACAACTACAAGTAAAGCAGCAGCTATTCATGCCTACCATTGTTTTGACTTGACCAGAACTGATGTGCTGTATGACAGTGCTACTCAAACTGTCGATCTAGATATACTTTCTACACTTTTGGTAATTATTAAACAAATGCTGTAGTAATGGCAATGGTTTTGTTGTTAGTAGTAGCATGTGATGCTTTGCCATTAACAATACTTCCATAATCTTTTTATCTTAAAGGATAAAAGAGTAATATTGTTACTATAATTGTTGACCATTATTATGTATTAAGTACTTAAGATGTTTTAGTAACTTTTAAGGGTATTGCTGCACAGTTGTTGTTTGATAACTGATTACTCCATTTATTTTGTTGCTTCGAATGTAGAAAGAAGATCGCTGATTTCTACCACCGCACTAGCATGTCCTCTTACTGTACTGCATTTTCTTATCGTCCACTGACGGAGTTTGTTGGAAAGGAATTCACTGACATTTATCTAGAAGTTCCTGAAGATGTGGTTGCTTTCCATGGCCCCCCTGTGAACAGGCAAGTGCTGAGAAATTCAGTGGCATGATGCTTTCTGTGATATACGACATTGTTTAGGTTCATAAGTTATCACAATAGTTATATTAAATGTTCACAGTTTCTACATTGGCATTTGACAATTTCTGTACTTTTTATTGCTTATTTAATTTGTAGCACTTACGGTAGTCTACTTACCGGGTAATTAGTTGCCCATTGCTGGAACAGATATTTAAAAACTATTAATTATTTCCATTTTTCTTTTTAACTGGCAATACCCACTTTCTGTAATGGGTTGCAGTGTGTCAACCTAGAGATTCAATATTAAACAAATATATTTATATATAGAATTATATTGGAACTGTACTGAGAATTGATACAATGTATTGAAATTGCCTGAACGACCTGTGATGTAACGGAATTGTCCCGAATGACCTTTTGAGTTGTGTTGCTCCTCAGGTCATATGGATCCACTCAGTACGATAAGCGCCACCTAGTGAACGATCGTCCATACCACGGAAGTGCCGAGTCGTTGTTGATCGACGATCCAGTTGCAGATGTTCGTGATGTGGAGGGATGTTTCAGGTCACAGTGCAGTCAGGTCTTCATCGGAATGATTACAATGCAGTATCAGGCAAAACAGGTACGACAGCACCTCTGCTATTTACCTTTGCTGAGTTGACAAGATTTCGAGTATCTAATGATGTTAGCTAATGAGTTATGTCCATCATCTTAGTTAAATATAGAATAAGAGAAGTCCCTTAAGCTAGCCTCTTCCTTGCCGTCTCATCTTCCCACCGACAGTGTGTGGTCAGTGTACTCATTTTAGTTCAGTTGGCTATGGTAGTTAAAATAATCCAATGCCATGTTGACTTTTATGGTGGCCAAGGGGCTTATGGGCCAGCCTTTCACCCTTTTCATTATGAATCCTGATCCACAGGGAATTTACTTACCGGTAATCTAATCTAATCTGAGACATCTTTTGTTCCGTTATTGTTATGCGCAAGGCATAAATCGCTGGTCTATTCTAAGCAAATTTTATTCCAAAACCAAAATCTGTTGAATGGAACTAGTTGAAATCAGTGAGGAAAACATCACCTGCTAGTGTAAAGGGTGCGAGTTTGGAATGGTGTTTGTGTTGTTGTGACTTGTTTACATTTCAAGTTCAGAGGATTGTTCTGTCTATAGGAAAGCAAGGAAGCAGCTTCGTTCACATCTAACAAGATATGTTATTTACTCTGTGTTTCTAGGACATTGTGGATCTGATTGAGAGTTTGGAGTCGTCTTGTATTCGGTTTGTTCATTTCTCCAAAGAGAATGAACTTCGCAGTCGGGTAAACGGTTTGCACTTCTGTTTAGCCTAAAGTTAGAGTTGTCAATAATTTATTTGTTTTGTTTTTCAATTTGAATAGATTTTTTAATTCTGAACATTGTTACAAACGATCACACTAGAAGTCATTCAAATAAGTGACTTTGATTGAATTCTTGTGCAGTTAAGTGAAATAGGTTAGAACAGAGTATTAGAATATACTGTACATCTATTAGAATCAGACCGAGTAAGATAGGGTAGGATAACTAGGGTATGGAAGGATAGGGTCAAGAGTTGAAATGGAAAGAGTATTGGGTTAGTTGGATGATGTGGTTATCATCACGGAAATTGGGTCATCTTCCTGGCTTTAAACACAGAATATTTACTTGCAGTGATACTTTGTTGGTGCATTTTTCATTAAATCTGTGAAGGAGGCATAAGTAATTTATAGGACTGCTGCATTTAACTCGCTAACTCGATTCGCTGACTCATTTCCTGATAGTATTTCATTGACTGCTTTTGTTAGGTTTTCTCAGAGAAGATGGGACTTGAAGCCGGGTGGAACTGCCACATCTCCCTTGCAAGCGGAAAGCCGTCAGAAACAAAGCCTGAAGCCAACGAAAGCACTACTGGGAATCAGGAATCGTCAATCGGTTATGAGTCACAATTTCCGTCACAGAATCTGGATGATGAAATAGAGGATTCCGTCATTAACTTTGCAAGTCCAACTAATCTTCGCCCCACCTGGCTGAGGGGCGGTCGCTATGGCAGCGCCCCAGAAATCATCATAGCACAGGCCCCAAGCATTAAATCACCTGTCACCCCTGAAAAAGCCCTGAAGCTGTCGGAGGAACTGGTAAAAGCAGTTCCACTGGACTGTGGCATCGAGACTGGAAGAGACTTTGACCCTGCGCCAGGGGCAACGACCCCGTTGCTACGACACCGTTCGTCAAACACAGAACCGGTTGTGGCTCGAAAGCGTCATCCATCGGAACGCACGCCACAGACTGCGCCGGGTGTCGTGTCGAAGTCGGAGTCACGGTTGAGTCTCCTCCGACTGCGGAAGCGAAGTAGTGCGGATCGGCAGTCGTCCAGCGTGGATCAGCTGCACGATAAAGTGGCAATTGTTGTCGATGGCGATGGAGAAGAGGTGGATGAACTGATTCCGGCAGACGTGGCAAGTGACAGCTACATGCTGTCAAGGGCATCCAGCTGCTCTGACAGCTTTGGTGGAGCTCTTGGATTAAGCAATCGGGTGAGTATTATTATGTTCATCTAAGTCTGTCCTTGTTTGTGCAAGTTTGACGTGGTAGGTGGCATAATGATTCAGATCCATAGTTTACGTTATCTTGCAGTTTAAATTAATTGACTGAAGTTAAAATATCCTGCTGTATGGTCACTGTTTCAAGCCATCATCAAGCATTATCATATGTCAATGTCTTGCCTGTGCTCCTTGTGGACCATTACTTTTTCCGCGACTCGTTGCCATCCTTCACAGTCCTAGACTTGTCTGCAGGATGTGTGGTCCAGAGTTTAATAGGTAAAGCTTTGCTTCCACCATCCTTGTCTGTGTGTGCCTTATTTGTCCAAATGGTCTCTTACTGCGGTGCTTC
Source organism: Aporrectodea caliginosa (assembly GCA_020284085.1). Taxonomy (NCBI): domain Eukaryota; kingdom Metazoa; phylum Annelida; class Clitellata; order Crassiclitellata; family Lumbricidae; genus Aporrectodea; species Aporrectodea caliginosa. Next base: position 553,292 of record JACEVL010000202.1, read on the forward strand.
TCAAACTTTCAGATGCTGCAGACTGGGAATTGCTTTTTACCAACCTTACCGCAGTGCAGACTGGTACTGATGAGCTGTTCTGTCATCTTACTCTGTTGTCAACTTGTTTATTTTGGAATTTAGGCGAAGTTGCCAAGAGGAATTGAAAACATTCGACCACACATAAAGAACGTTGACAACGTTCCTCTGCAGGTCTCACTTTTCACCGACTGCACTGCTCACAGTAAGTAACCATTTTACTTTTTTATATCACCTCTGATCTTCACTGTAAACTTATTGTTGTTGATGTTAAACATGCTTCTATGACCTTTATGTTTTTTCATTGATCTTCTCCTATATGTGTACTTCATTGGTCTCATAATCATTTTCTATGCCTGTTAACCTTTTTCATGAGTTATAATTCAATTCATTGCCTTTTAGCTTTTATATTGAACTATAGCCTTTTTTCCTTACATTCATGCTCTTCATTGCCCTTGATTTTTTTTATTGCCCTTTAACTGTTTTCTCTGACCTTTTGTCGTTTAATAACCACTAACTGTTTTTATTGTGTTGCAGTTAACGTGAATCTTTCTGTTCTGCATGTTTTAGCGACGCAGGAAATGTTGTGTATACTGCAGGAGTTTGGTGAAGTGACATGTTGCATTGGAAGTTCAGCCAACATTGAAAATACAGGCATCTTCTTGCAGGCTGACTGCAGGTATGATCACCCATCCATCCGTCTCTCCAGGTTTAATTATCTTGTCATTTAAATATGTGATATTTCAACGATACAATACGTTCGGAATATGACCGATCATGAACTGTCTGCAATGTGTTCCACTCTTTGTTTATTCTTTTTGTGTGATCATGTCGAATTCAGTTCAAAGGGTAGAAACTCTCATGCTACATTGCATTTGATCTTCTGGTTAAAGCAGAGTTAGTATTGCTTGTATCTAAACACTTAATGCAGCATCTTTTATATCAGTATTAAAAATGCAGTGCTGTCTTCTAAGTACAGCATTTTAGTGTATTGCATGCCTGCATACATGTCTTTACATTGCACTGTATTGTGCTGTAATATGCCAAAAATAATCTTTGTCGGCGGCAACGGCCTATGTTGTCATAAGCTGCCGTTAAACTGTGGATCCAAAATTGTAATTTATTTAATTGACATATTTGTTATAATACTAGTATTAAGGGAAGGAAGTAATAGCCATATTCTAACAATATTCTAATTCTAAGTTGCTACAAATAGGAATGCCACTGCTGTTATAACCCAAGGCCAAAAGAAACCAGAGGGAATAGCTTTGCTATTATCAGTCATGGTAACGAGAAATAAAACAGGGCAGCCACATATTGTTTTAGCTTTTAAGCCAAATGACAATGAATTGAACATGTGGAGAAAGATTACCTCGTTAAAGCCAACTTATTTTATTAGACTATTACTTCCTTGTTGCATGTTGTCTTATTCTTTGCTTTGTTTTGGTTGTGTTTATAAGCCTGGCTGTAGAGCCCACCTATCCTCAGATCTGCATCCACCACAACGTCATCGAAAAGCCATCAGTTCCAGTCGGTTTGGCTCCGATGGAACTATGCGCTGAGCTTCACAGTCTTCCGTGTTCTCTATATTTTGCATCTGATGATCACTCTACCATCATCCAGTTGGTGTCATTGGTAAGCGTTTTGTTCCACGGTTTTCCAATAGTGGATTCGTTCTACGGCTGTCGGTGATGATTGTCACTTCTCTGTCATCCAGTGAGTGGCACTGTCAGTGTTTTAGCACAAGGTTGTGGCCACAGTTCATTGTGTTTGTCACTTGCACTGACAGATGACACTGTACAGAACCCTAGCTTGTTCCTGATGATGCTACAGAGATTGTTGTAACTACTTTACATTTTAGTACACAAATTTTTTTATAAAGAAATCTAAATAAGTTTGTTGCTTCATTTTTAGTTAGTTCTTTCAGGTTAATGAAATTTCAGCTTATAGCTACTTCAGTTAGTGAAGTTATGTTCAGCTTATAGCTAGTTCAGTTAGTGAAGTTATGTTCAGCTTATAGCTAGTTCAGTTAATGAAGTTATGTTCAGCTTATAGTTACTTCAGCTAATGATTTAAGGTTGACTCGTGGATGGTGACCTAATTTTCTAGACTTGTAGTGCTAGACTTGTAGTGTCAGTTGAGAATTCACAATGCAAGGCTGATTTTATATAATTACCTAATTTAACTGTAATCAGTTTTCACATAAATACTTAATTGTAATTGTAGCAGAGCATTTGTATAGGGTCTCTTAAAAGTCTTTTAGAGGTTGTTAGTTAGTTATATTTGTGTAACTGCGTTTGGTGTTGAAGGCTCGCCATCACTGTCAACGAATACGCAGCGTCTCTAAGCTCTACCTGACGTGCCAGGTGAGTGTTGGTCTTTTCCAGCTGTTGAACAGCGTCCTTCTCCTGCCACCAGCACTGCCAGCGAACGTCGTCCTGTGGCTGGCTGTCATAGTCGTTCCACTCCTCAGTTTCACGCTTATGGGAAATCCACTCGACCGGAAAATGTCTCAGATGGCTCAGGGAAAGAACAGGACACACTTTGCAAAACAGGTTAACAAGTCTGCAGGCTTTCACCTATTCTTGTGTCGTCTGATCTGTGTAAAGTCGTGTTACCCGTGTTCTGTGGTGGAATGTGAAGTACATGTTCGTTGCTTGCATCGGCCCATGAGCCAGCAAGAATGAACCACAAAGTTCGTTCATTAAGGATTTTTATGTGGCGCCCTTCAAGACAATCTACTCATGAGTTATCCCGACACAACCCCGGCTAAATAATATAGTCTTAAGGTGAGAATAGAACATGGTGGAATGGCCTCTAGACACTAGGCAAAGTGTCACAGGGAGTCCATTCCAGGTTGCAGGGCCTGCAACTGAGAAAGCACGGCACTGCCTAATGGAGGTCTGCGAGTGGGAGACAAGAAGCATTTTAAGCAATTCATTGTTTTCACTAAAGAGCTTTGTTTTTCAAGGCCAGAGTGAAGCAATCAAAAGACAGTTCTTTATAGCTGTTCTGATAGATGAATGATAGATGTTGTAGTTGAATTACCAGTGGTTGGTTGAAACCCCTTTGACTGACTGGTCAGCCTTTCCATAATCATAATTGTGGTGATAATGGCAATGAGAATACGTTACTTGTTTTCTTGTTTATACAATGCATTATTCAGTTAGCAGTCAAGGTCTGTAAATGAAATACTGTAATACAAATGAAATTATATTATGGTTCCTGCAGTATTAGGTGGACTTTGAATCCTGTCAATGCAAGCAGTCTGCACGAAAGGCAGTGTGATACAGTACTTAGATATACTTTCACCTGAAAGTAAAAGTCATAAACATGTGGAGCTGGAGAATTGCAGACTCATTGAGTTCATTCATTCATTCTTTCATTCCGGAAATGTATATCGCGCCTCTTCAAGAAGCCTACTCAGAGGCGTGCCTCTCCCAGCTCATCCGTGACTAGAAAAAACGACTTGAGCAATTGATGGAAAGCATGCAAATTATTCTGGGGCAGTAAGTATATCGCTTGCTTATTGCTCTTGTATTTCTGTTGTGTTTAGACTCTGTTTGAGGAATTGGTTTACTTTGTCATTCGTTATGTTCCAACGTTGGCCGTCTGCCTCGTCTGTCACGGCCTTAACCTCTGGACGTTCTGTCACAATAAGATTCTTCCTATGACAAATGTCACGTCATCGTGCCACCTATTTCTTGGAGCCAGGTGAGTGAGAATTGCGTCGCCTTTTCTTTTGAAAACCAAATACTTGATAATAACATCCAAAATTTGCTAGTTTGTTTTCCGATCCTTTGTTCGTTTGTTTTTGGTGTTGAACATGATAGCTGGCATTATGAATGCGGTACAAAACAGAGGAAACTGGATAGACAACCGTCACAAAGCAACGATGGCAATGTGACATGACATGACTTGACATATGACAGCCGAAAACTGAATTATAAGCTCAATCCCACTACCATTACCTTTTAAAATTGTCTGTGAATGTAGTAAATAGTTTTTATCCGAATCAGATTGCATAGTGCTTATGGTAATTTTAGATCGCCTAATTTCCAAGTTTGTCATATTATTTAGAATTGTTCTTATTTTGATTCTTTTTTAATTGGAATTTCTTCAGAGATTCAGAACAGACGTGGAACGGTTGGAATATGGACCATCAGTCGGGTCTTGTCCTTTCCCAGCAAATCGTGACGTTTCAACTGGTTCTCTACTTCGGTATTTTTCTGCTTTCATTATCATCATCATAATATAATTATTATTATCATCATTATTGTTGTTGTTTTCTTGTCATCATTATCATCCTCTTCTTCATCATCAAAATTCACAACCCACCATGAACACATGATCTGAATACTTTTAATTCCATATCAGCCTGCATTTACAAATACTGAAGTACATAAATGAGAGGTTATTAGGGATTTTGAACTTCCATATTTGCATGTATAGAAAATGAACATGGATGAATGCATGTATGTGTGGGCATGTATGTATTTATGTATGTATGTATGTATATATGTATTGGGTATGTATGTATGTATGTATGCATGAATGGAGATGTATGTATATAAGTATCGGGTATGTATGTGTTTGTATTATGTCTCTCAGAATTTGAAATTGGGCCAAATATACATTAATATGTTTAGAAGAAATAAGTAAATTAAATAAATGTAAATAGATACATATTAATTAATTTGATTTTAATTGTAGTTTTCAGTTCGTTTTGTTCTATCCATCGTTTATCGTATTTGTGGGAAAAATCACCGTTTGGAAATTGCCTATGGTGCATTGTTATTCCAGTCATGTGAGTTATGATCATCTTATCGTATCTGAGTTTTAAAGATAAACTGAATATATATCACAAGATAATAGAATGTCTGTGATCACATGACCTCACTTAAAAGTTAGTTTTAACTGTTTTTGGAAACATTTATGGGAAGAGTTTATAAACAGGGCTGGCCCTATCTCAAATGGCGGCCCAGGCAAAGCATACATTTGGTGCCCTCTGACCCACACTCCACAGTCCACCCCATGTCACAAACCAATGAGCAATGGTTCAGGAACCAGCCAGAACATTATGTTCAACTGAGTTATTTATTATGATTTTTCATTAGTAGAGTCAACCTTTTATAATTGGAATTTTTTGGTAATGGTAAAAAGTAAAAACACTTTGAATTACCAAAAATTTTTATTTATTACAAAGAATTATTAGTTGAAGTAATCAGAAACCTTTTTTACTTGTAGTTTTCTCCTTCAGTTTTCAGTTTAAAACGTATAATGGCGCCCCTAGATTTTGACACCCCAGGCAACTGCCTGCTTTGCCTGTGCTAATAAGGCTGGCCATTGTATAAATTGTCATTGTAGCTCACAATCATTTTTCTGATGATACAATGGAACTTTTAGTATTAGAGTAAGTGCCTAATTTACTGTCAATTTTTTAAAGTTTGTATTAGTCAGAATTCTTCAGTTTGTGTAATTTTTCGTTTTCAGAATTGTACTACAGGTCATTTTCTTTGCGGCAAATACAAGTTCTGCAAACAGGGGAGCAGACATAGTCTATTATCTCACCGACATTCCAATTGCTGTCTGGATCATTGCCTTCCTTTGGCCGCTACTACTGGTTTCTCTGCATGAGCTGGTGAAACGTCAAGAGGTTAAGTAAGTCAGAAAGCAAATGTAATTTTTATTATGTAGATTAATTTACCAAAATGTAATTTAATGTTCTAGTAGCCAGTTTTTCAGCTTTTTATAATGACCAAGATGTGACATCACTGAAATGTGAATCTGAGGCACAGTTAGTTGGTCACCAGGTGAAGACGAGTTAAACATCCAGCTGTTTAATTCCAGTGAGAAATAGTGAATTTTGAGACAATTATTGATAGAAGAAAGAGTCGAGTATCAGAGAAACATTAGTCTTCGATTCCATTTCTTGGGAATAGTGTGCTCGAGAGCCATCAGAATTCTGACTCAACATGAAGACCCATACCTGAAGATCCCAGACTGCGGGTGGAATGTAAGGAGATACTAGTGGTTGAAGGTAGATAGGAGTGCTCGTCAGAATTTTATGGGTCAGACAGGTGTAAGTTTGAACATTCTCAAATCTACTGAAGTCAAAGCAGCTGACCGAGTACGGTTAAGGAATTTGTTACTACAAGATGGACGCAGCATCATTCAATGCAGGGTATTTTGCACATTGAGACCGGTTGACTTTAAGATCTGAGATACCAATTAAAACTGAGATGGCATAATTGAGCAGACAATAGAACTGGCTGTAGTTGGAGACATGTCTTTGGTAGGAGTAGACTGCTTGTGATGTATTGCCGTTATGTAATGAAAGCAAAATTTACTGGTCACTCTCCAAAATATCAGTCTACTCAGACAGAAAGGCAACCTATGGTGGATTAGCAACTTGAAGAAATAGTCTTAAGTCGAGAAAGAAATGACATTTTCCACTGCATTGAAATTGTTGAGATTGTTATAGATTGTGATGTTTCTTCATTTCTGCAGGATGTGGGTTCGACATCAGAAACGTGCACGACTCGACTTTGGTACAAAACTTGGAATGAACTCGCCCTTCTGATGAAATCCAGTCTCAGTCCACCGACTTTGTGTTTATGAGACTTTAAAGTTTCCTGAATGTCACAAGAACCCGCTGTTCGGATTTTGCATTCACGTTGACTCTTCCAGTTGGAAATCCAGAATCTATAGTTGTAGAGCAGTGCTGTGGTTTCTTGCCACTGTTGCAGGATTGCAAACCCTGTATGTTCTGGAAATTGGCAGTTTAACTTTGCATATAAGTAAGGAACCTTTGCTAGTTGGATAGTGTTGTTTTCACAATAAAGATCTATGACCTTATTAGATCAAGCGTTTAAGGATGGCAGGTGATCAAGACATATAAATCTGCGGTTACATAACTTCTTGTACACTATATCTAGTCAAGGTTTTCATCCAAATCGTGCTCAATACTGTTTCCTAGTTTCAGCTTTATGCTGGTCTGTAGGTTTGTTATGTCACAACATGAAGCTTGAATACTTTTTTGACTATACTGTCGTACTGTCATCTATGACTCTACAAGGTGTCTATTTCACAGTTTTATGTGTTTAAAAAACCTTTGTGTAAATATTCCGGGTATGTAATGTGTTTAGTGTAATGAGAAATGTATATATCACGTTGTATGTGAAAATGACACTTTTGGGAGACGCTTGAAAGACAGTATATAAATGTTTTATTACATTTTGAAATATGGCCTGTCAACAGGCCTAGTAACTACCTACTAACACGAGAAGTGTATTCTTAAACTGGCATGTGATCTGTTTGGTAATAGGAGGAAGTTGTAGTTGTGCTAAATTTTACATCATACTGGTCTAGCTTCTAAAAGCCTTCTAATTATGTCAGTTTAATCTGTTAATGGATTAACTCGACGACAATGTACAATGTACACACGCGGGAAATTCACGATAAAAAGTAAGCGACCTACATTTAGTGAAGTCTGTAATTTTCTGACAGTTTTGGTGACGGTGGTGCGGTATGTCAACACCGCCTACGTTTACATACAGCCCGGATTCTATGAGGGACACCTCGACCATGGAGGCCTGTTACATAATTGTACAGTACGCACACTAAGAAAGACTATTATCTGTATATTAGACCCTGGTAAACTAGCTGGAACAACAGAAGGATAGACGTATCCTTCAAAAAGTTCAAATGATAAACATAAGTAAGAAGTATGCACTAAAATAAAAGAAATTAAAATACTATGGAGATCACTGTCTGGGCTACAGACCCATCCAAAACTGTTAGCCATTAAAGAGGTTCTATTGGCAGTAATTTATATCTGGGCTACAAGTAGTGCCTACTAGGCTACTGCTGGTAATGTGGAATGTCGAGATTTCCTCACACGTTCTGCTTCGGAGATGGGCACCACCGAAGCTTCGTGTCGATGTAACACGCAGTGCTACTACCAACCAACCAAGCCGTCTTCCACCGGTTGCGTGTGTGCAGGCGAGGTGAATAAGATTGAAGTGACCTTAGAGCACCTTTGCGTCGTGAATACAAAGCTCATTTTTCGATATTGCGCCGACCTTTAACCATTGAGACCATGGGTGTCTTTCTAACCTATCGGTTTTACCATCGCTGAGATATTCCGGTCATTGTTCATTAGAATCATTACATGTGCTGAACTGCCAGTAGGCCTATAGTTCGCTGTAACTCCCACGACGCTTCAATCTAAGCTTTTGGTATTTTGGGGTATTAGGCCTAATTGGCAGCATTGCTTGAAAAGTCGTAGCAGTCATCTGCAAGTCTATTTCAGACATCAACAGAATTACCGTTTTATGATTTAATAAACATATTTTAGACAAAATAGCGACAAATTAGCCAATTCACTATGAGAATGTCATTTTCCCTTATAGCTGGTTAATTCTATATCCTGTATAATCGTCTCCTCGGCATTGTTTTAGTCGGCATCATCATACCCTGTTCTCTGCAGATGAGGATCTTGTGACCCAAATCTGTCTCACTGTTCTTTGCTTTGAGCTGTATAGTCTACAACGTTAGTTACTGGTTGTTGGTAGACCTGGGAGTCACTTTGGTCAGCCAATCTGACCCCACCTGACCCTAAAGTGACTTGAGGTCGACTTGAAGTCGACAACTTGGAGTCAAAACGACTTGACCCGACTTGGCAGAAAAACAACCAACTTTCGACTTAAAGTCGACTTCTGACATGGTAATTACGATTTTTACGGCTAATAATACAGAAATGTCATGCCAATTTGCCTGGCAAGCATTAATTTCTTGTATTAATGAGTAATGAGATCTCAACACGTGATGAATAAAATTGCTTATTAGGCCTATATTAAGCTGTTTTTGTTTGTGCTTGAACAGTTTTGTAATGCTCTAATGGGTTAACAGAAGAATCTGCAGTGGACCGCGGACTAGTTGCACTGAATGGCGTGTTATAATAACACAGATTAATTCTGTTGTCATAATTATTTGGCCACTAACGTCATTCAAACAGCAATGCATGCGTATCATCCCACAGTACTACCACTCACCGACAATATAGTCGATCATTGTCTAATACAACAGTTTTCCGTCTGCAAACGACTAATGCAGTGCACCAAAGTAGCGCCAACCGATCGATTGATTAGTATGAGATAGGCCTACAGATTTCTTTGGGGTCGAATTCACTGGCGACTAAAAGTTAATTGATTTGCGCGCGTTCAGCTCTTGATAAGGCAGACGTGCTGACATTTATATTAACATTTCGATTCACCAGTTTTATTAAACGTACGTGTGACGCTTTAACATAATTTTATAATAAATCATGATATAGATAAATCGACACTGATAAAAAAATAAGTAGGCCTAAGTAGGCCTAACTGCTTAGCCCAACCGACGCAACCGGCGTCGATAATACAAAATAATATCGCAGTACCGTTCAGCGTTTCTTACTCTTTCAAATGAGATGAAAATCAACTTTTATCTTCTTCACTTCAATTCAATACATATCGTCAACATAAATCAACTATAGTTCTTAACACTTCACTCTCAATTAATATACAGCTCTATCTACTGTATTAAGACAACTGCGTTATTCAAATCGACTGTAATCAGCAATTTCTAACCTTTCCCGCGCTATTAGCACGTGCTCAGTACAAGCTATATTCAGTCAATGTTTACATAAGACAAGCGGCGCTGACCGCCCGCTCAACTAGATCATGTTTATACATATATAATTATATACAGGTGTTTTGTCATGACACAACCCTAACACACTATAGGTCTTAAAACGCTTGTTCACACTAAAACCACTATACAACTGCTTAAACGCCGCCGTGGCCTCACGATCATTAGTGTGGCGAGATAAATTTAGATTTCTCTGTGTCCCAAGTCGGTTTAAGTCGACTCCTGTAGAAAACAACTTGAGGTTACTTTTCAGGACAAATTCGACTTGGGGGTCAGTTGCGCTAAGCAGAAACGACTCGACTCGACTTGGTCGACTGGGGTCGACTTATTGGGGTCGACTCCCAGGTCTAGTTGTTGGTACCGGGGTATTCTAACTTCGGCGGTAACAAAGCCGTAATCGCAAAGTTAACTTCGCAAAGTTAACTTCGCAAGCGTCTCTTCGTGAACGGGAAACCATCCATGTTTGCTGGGAATTCTAAAGCCCCAGAGAACCATGGAGGTGACTTCAACGAGAATCTTTCGCAACGAAGAAGTGGTTACATATATTTCTGGGCAGCGTAGTGTCCGAGTGGTTGCCAGGAGGTTATGAACGATGATTATATTTGATCCTGGTTGGGGTTTTAGTCAACCGAAGATTCGACTCTGTTTTTGCTTTGGGTTAGACCGCCAGCGACTTCTCAGAAGAGATACAAGAGTGCTTGTTTCAACCATTTCAGTGGGATTTAGGTTTTATTAATTATTGTTTCCTACTAGGCAGAGGTAACAGAGTTTAGTTTGGTGGTCGTGGGGCAGAGATTGCCCTCGAGTTATTATCTCGCCTCGGACTAGATGGTTATTTTTATTCCGAGGCGAGTATCATATAATATAATATTATTATCAGTCTCTTGTAGGATGTTGTTTAGAGCGGATGTTTGCGCTTCTGTGACGGTTCCGCCCTCTGGCGATAGTCCTTGAACTCTTCGAGATCGATGAAGTGTTGTACGTTGGACGTTGAGGTGAGTACGCTGCTGTGGTCGCCCAGATCCCGGTCGCTGGACAGGCTCTGCTGGAACTGTTGCTGGTGGCGTCGCTTCAGCGCCCCGTCGAACTGGCAGGACAGCGTCTTTCGGAAGTGCTGTCGGAAGTTGTCGCTGAGGAAGCAGTAGATGATCGGATTGATGCACGAGTTGGAGTAGGCCAACAGATGGAGGAACGCCATGACGATGCGCAGGCCGTGTCTCTCCACGTCATCATCATCATCGCCTCCACTGGTTGTGTCGAATTGTCTGCACAACTGTGACGTAAAGAACGGAAACCAGCTGACGGCGAACAGCACGACGATTACGACGAGCATGCGCACCGTTCGCTTCCGTTCGGACCATCGGCGCTTGCGACCGGCGTGCAGGGCGGCGTCCCCCGGGGGCTCAGCGCTGCGCCAGAGGCGGCGGACGATGCCTCCGTAGGCGCAGAACATGGCGATGAGAGGGAGGATGTAGAGGAGGATGTAGAAGAAGAGACTGTAGGCGATCTCCAGGCGACCGTCCGGGAAGTACTCGACGCAGACGAAGGCAATGCGAGCGACGGGGGTCGACTGGTCGAAGCGAAGGTCAAGGAGGGGCTCGAGGCGCTGGACGACGAGCTGAGGAGAGAGGAGGACTAGAGACAGGACCCAGAAGACGGAAACCAGGACACAGGCACGACGAATCGTGTGCAGGTTCTTCGCCTTCAGCGGGTGACAGATGGCGTAGTATCTACAACGTATACCAATGCGATCTCATACAATGCAATGCCATCTAATACAATGCAATGCGATCTCGTACAATGCAATGCGATCTCATGCAATGCAACGCCGTCTCATAAACGCAATGCGATCTCATAGCCTACAATGGAATGCGATCTTTTATGATGCAATACGATCTCTTAGAATGCAACGCCGTCTCTCCCTGTCTCTGTCTGTCTCTCTGTCTGTCTGTGTCTCTGTGTCTATGTCTGTGTGTCTGTGTGTCTGTCTGTCTGTCTGTCTGTGCCTGTGCCTGTGTCTGTGTCTGTGTCTGTGTCTGTCTGTCTGTCTGTCTGTCTGTCTGTCTGTCTGTCTGTCTGTCTCTCTGTCTGTCTGTCTGTCTGTCTGTCTGTCTGTCTGTCTGTCTGTCTGTCTGTCTGTCTGTCTGTCTGTCTGTCTCTCTCTCTGTCTGTCTGTCTCTCTCTCTCTGTCTCTCTCTCTCTCTGTCTCTCTCTCTCTCTCTCTCTCTCTCTCTCTCTCTCTCTCTCTCTCTCTCTCTCTCTCTCTCTCTCCTCTCTTGGTCTCCTACCAACCGGACTTGGACCTCCACTCTGAACACGACAAGCGAACTGCAGTTTAATAAATCCCCGCTTATATTTGTCTTGGCTGACCGAATCCGACGCTATGCGCTATAAAACAGACAACGCTGGTGAAAGACTTTTTCGCATCCAACCATTTCATTGACAAACGAGCAGAATGGAGGACATACGGTCGCTATAGAAAGCGTCCACATTACATTTACATAAAAAAAAACTCGAAGGAAAGAGAAGGAATGGATGGCGAAGACTACGCATGGACGCCCGCCGTGGGGGACGAGGGGGTCGTGTACCGGGTCGAAGGCAATTGCGGTCTGAATAGAGGGTTCTGTGTTTATGGGAGCGGAAATGCAGAGGTGCCTGCAGACGTGCAATTGACTTCCGGTTGCACTGGTCCTGTTGCTCCCGAGCAACAACGGATGATGCTTAGATTCATGTTCTCTGCCAAATCAACCGTTAACGTAGACGCAATCATGCGTGCCTTTGCCCAAGAGTTGATTGGCACCGTGCCAATCCAATGTCATTGACATGCAGACAGCGTCTTAGAAGACAAGGCGATGAATTATACGGCAATCCGGTCTTGAAGCGGCTGCGGCATGCTGATGAAAATTGTACAATTAATTATTATATTAATAGGTTCTCGTAATTAACATGTAACAGACTAACAGGTAAACATACTATTCATATATATTATGTCGGAAGACAAGCTGCAATGCAACTGTGAGTAGGCCTCAAAAGACCTCCGCCAGTTTGCTCACCCTCCTATCTCGCCTCTTAACTCAACCTCTCCTCCGCTTGCACTCTCCTCTTCTGCTTTCCACTCACGACTGAAAATATATCCTATCCTGATTCAACTCCTGCGCCACCACACGACCACCATCATCCCGATTGCCACCGTAGCACCATGCTGTCTCCTCGGTTTGACCTCCCGGATTTTGACCTGGCACCGAAACGAACAGAGGAGTTTGGCTATAATTGTGGACTTGATTTTATGTAGCGCCGGTGAATAAGCTGGTCTCCCTGACGTGGCTTTTGTGGGCGCAGAGAAATTTTCGAAGATTTACATTACATTACATTACATTAGGCAGAAACAGGCTTTCAAGGTAGGCCTCTATATAAGATCCCGTCACCCGCAGTCGAAAGCCATTCTGCCTCTCCCTGACATCGTGGCTTCGGGTTGTCTGGTCAGAAGTAAGGAACACGCGCATACAAGGAGTGGCGCTAAATAATGACCGATTAGACTACAGTCCAGATGAAAGTCACATTTGCTTTAAAGTTTAAAATAGCCCAGGCGAGTTTCGCTAGATATCGTGGCTACTCAGCAAAATCAAATGTCGCATAGACTATAATTCAAAATCGACAATGCGATTGCGTGCAGACGAAGTGCTGGACTACTACTTCGCTCGTCAAGCTTCACATGAAAAATCCATTCTTGACGTTCAGTAGTGAAAACAGTTCAGCATTTGCTAAACTTGGAAGAATTTTCTCCAACGTCGGCATCGCTTATGTCGCTCAGTCTTTGAAGTGAATGCTTCGTGTAGATGTTTTTTTATCGATGAATGTTCTCCAATGACTGCAGACTTTCTTAGCAACGACCAAACTGCTGATCCAATCAGATTGTTTGATTATTGGTGTTAATAAATCCAACCTCATCTGCTCTTCCAGCTTAGCTTCAAACGCAGATCTGACATGTGCTGGATAATCGGAATGGATGCCTAATCGATTTTTCCATTGAAGTATCCTATGTGCACTGAAAAACGTCATCATATTAGCGAGTAACTGGATTGGATGAAGATACCAGTGGCGTCCAACCCCAACCTGGATTGAGACTTGAGAGAACAACCCCCCTACTCTGGCCGACTTATATATCGGAAATCAACAAACCCCCATTTTATGTCCAAAACGTACGTTAAACCCCTCCACTTTTGAAGTTCGATGGAGATCGTTCTCTAAGCCCCACCATTGGTAGGCGCCACTGGAAGATACAATGGCCATCGATATGACAATTGTAAATCTAAGGCCTTGACCAGTTTCAGCTGAGAGCAACGCTTTCTGTGGGCTTGTCCATTACCTGTAATACAAAATAATGCTCGACGTCGTTTCTTCAAGCCATCGTATGGCACACACAATCCGAATGGCCTCAAAACTAAACCATCGTATAATCTTAACCAGTGTTATTTTTCGTGAACGAAACTAAAACGAGAACGAAAACAATTTGGCAATCGTTCATGGACCCTAAAACTCTTATCCCACTCCACCTTACTACCGTCCACCCCATACACTCCTTCTGTTGTCAATGAACAGTCCTAAAACATCCGAAGACTACTCTTCTACTGCACCTGCTGACATTTAAGTGACCTCCCTCGGCCGTTAAACACTCGGCACATTCCAATTTATGTAGCGACATCGAGGCACTTGACATACACATTTATCCCATTAGCGCCGCGCGCTGGTCTGAAACAAAGTGCAAACCACTGAAACGTGAAGTGACAGACAGACATACAGACAGACAAGGTATATACTCAGGTGGTTGTACGGACAAATGGAGATGAGCTGACTGGCTGAGAGCCCGACTGACAGAGTGACGGATCTACTGAATAGGACATAGAAACAAGCAACCGGAGGCATACTCAGAGCGAAAAGAAAAGACATAGACACCAATACAAGTGAATGATCGAGAGCCCTTGAGAGGTTCTTGACAGGCGCTATATAAAAACCAAGATACGTGTAGACGCATGATATATATGCCGAGAACATATTCTTCTCCATTAGACCCGAAGAATGGATAGAAAGGAACATGGCTTGGGATTTCCCGCTCATCGAATCCCGCCCCTCAATCAATGGCTGCTGCTTCATCGTCACCGTCGTCGGCAGCTGGTACTGCTGCTACTGAATAGATGACCACATACAGAATAGTCTTAGCATTCTTCTGCAGAAAGAAAGATAGAGATAGAGACAGACAGGCAGACAGATAGATAGACAGGCAGATAGAAAAATAAACAGAAATACAGATATTTATATATTAGATAGATAGATAGATAGATAGATAGATAGATAGATAGATAGATAGATAGATAGATAGATAGATAGATAGATAGATAGATAGATGATAGATGATAGATGATAGATAGATAGATAGATAGATAGATAGATAGATAGATAGATAGATAGATAGATAGATAGATAGATAGATAGATAGATAGATAGATAGATAGATAGATAGATAGACAGATAGACAGATAGATAGACAGATAGATAGATAGATAGATAGATAGATAGATAGATAGATAGATGATAGATAGATAGATAGATAGATAGATAGATAGATAGATAGATAGATAGATAGATAGATAGATAGATAGATAGATAGATAGATAGATAGATAGATGATAGATGATAGATGATAGATGATAGATAGATAGATAGATAGATAGATAGATAGATAGATAGATAGATAGATAGATAGATAGATAGATAGATAGATAGATAGATAGACAGATAGACAGATAGACAGATAGACAGATAGACAGATAGATAGATAGATAGATAGATGATAGATAGATAGATAGATAGATAGATAGATAGATAGATAGATAGATAGATAGATAGATAGATAGATAGATAGATAGATAGATAGATAGATAGATAGATAGACAGACAGACAGACAGACAGACAGACAGACAGACAGACAGACAGACAGACAGACAGACAGTCAGACAGACAGACAGACAGACAGACAGACAGACAGACAGATAGATAGATAGATAGATAGATAGATAGATAGATAGATATAGACAGATAGATAGATAGATAGATTTAGTTTCGACAGACAGACAGACGGGTAAACAGTCGGACAAGCAAGCAGGATCAAAGCGCATCTCCGTCGATATTCCATCCCACAATGAGCAGTTTCTATCCCGCCACTCTTGATTACTATTAGGCCTATGCCCATGAACTGAGGTCTGCCTCGAATGCCGCATCTAAAGCAGCGTGTGACACCTGTTCAGGTCTAATTAGCTATAGCCATGCTTTAAAGTATCATTCTCTCAAAAGAGCGTATGGATCAGGATAGGCGTTCTTGAAGAGGATAGGCTTCAATTTGAAGTGCAAATCCCGGGGTGATAGTTAGAGGAGCTTTAATTGTTGGTAGATGATGGTGAAACGGCAGGTGTGCAGATTTCAGTCACTCACCCCACCCCAAAGACGGTCGCTAGGTTGTTGTTTAATTGCCTTAGCGTCTTCAACTGATGTCATAATGGCTGTACACTATAGGCTACAGCGGTGCTCTGCGAATATGAGAAAAATATCATAAAATTCGTCCGCGTTATTCCTTATCCGTCGAGATGCCGTTGGTTCCTATAACTATGAGATAATTGTGCAACGACCTTGATGGACAAAAATACTCGGGAAAAAGCAATTATCCCGAAGAAGCGCACCCCTTGCTGTCGTATCCTTTGATAAGTCTTAGAGTCTGCCATCCTCAAGTCTACCACGCTATCTTTCAGGTCTCTGTAGAGCTTAAGCGAAAGAAATAGATCGCTACATATCTTACCACTTAGCGCTTTGCTAACGCGTATGCAGTGTGATTCTCGTTAACGATAACGATAACGAAAATGTTCGTTAATGAAAATAAAATGATTTCGTTAACGATAACTATAACTATAACTAAAAAACATCATTAACTATAACTATAACTATAACGAAAATAACAATAACGAAAATTCATCTTTATTTTGGTTAATACAAAAAATAAAAATAGGAACTGCAATATGGACGATTCGACATAAATGAGAACGAAAAAATGCGATAGTTTTATTAGGCAATTTGTCAGTTACTTTGGAAACTCGTGTATTCATGAAGCTGAATGTACCCATGCTTCAAAGGCTTTCAAAGCCCTGAGCAAATTGTGAAACAGCGTGTTAATACGCACAATTTTGCTTATAGCCTTAATTATTGTAACTAAGTAGTAACTAACATTAACTAAAATAAAAATCCATAAACTATAACTATACCTATAACTAAAATATAATACTAACTATAAATATAACTATAACTAAACTAAAAAAACATTAACTATAACTATAACTATAACTAAAATAAAATCTGTAAGGAGAATCACACTGCGCGTATGCACAACAGCGTGCTGTAGACTGTAGAGGCAATAGTGAACAATGGAGATAGAAGTGAACAATAGAGATAGCAGTGAATAATAGAGGTTGCGGTGAACAATAGAGATAGCAGTGAATAATGGAGGTTGCGGTGAAGAATAGAGATAGCAGTGAACAATTATAGAGGTTGCAAGCCCGCGACTCCTTTTACCATTTCAATCAATTTTAATTGCTAAAAATTTATACCTAAACTAATTAATATTTCAATTTTCAGTATGCTCATCAATATAGACAAAAAACTATGTCCAGAGATTTTAATAGCGTAACAAAGAGGCAATTGCTCGACATAATGGACCTTTTATGTGTTCGTCCATCCATTCATTCATTCGTTCGTTCATACTCATTCCTCTATTTATTCAATTATCTAATTGACAGACAGTCAAACTCCTTCGCTCTTATTCAGTTGATCTTACGTTTATTAATCCTTCCTTCATTCCCTCATTCCTTCGTTCCTTCCTTCTTTCCTTCCTTCCTTCCTTACTTACTTCCTTCCTTCCTTCCTTCCTTTCCTTCATTCATTCATTCATTCCATCCTTTCTTTCTTCCTTCCTTCCCTCATTCCTTCCTTCCTTCCTTCCTTCCTTCCTTCCTTCCTTCCTTCCTTCCTTCCTTCCTTCCTTCCTTCCTTCCTTCCTTCCTTCCTTCCTTCCTTCCTTCCTTCCTTCCTTCCTTCCTTCCTTCCTTCCTTCCTTCCTTCCTTCCTTCCTTCTTCCTAATAACTTCCTTGTTTGTTTCGTCCCTATTCACAAACAGCCTGTTGTTTGGTTTCATGGAAGGCTTAACCCGAACATTGCGCGTCATCTTCGCTAGGCGTAGGTCGTCTCTGCGATGAGTTACAACAGTAACTGACCGCAGAAGATTATTCCGGCGTCATCGCCTAAGTCCCGAACAGGTTGGACATTTTGACGGACATTACAAATGATTCCTCCTGCACAGCGTGTGAGCCGCAATTGCAGACAGAGAGACGGGCCACAAAAAGCGCACAATATTGCAAGATTTGAGATGCATATGTCGTCTACAGTTTCCTTTCACCGTCATTACAAGCAAGATTAGGAACACGACAGGCGAACAATGCGACGACATGTTTGCTTCCTGCGGGCGCTGGCCAGAAGCTTTGAAAGACAACGCAAAGATACGTCGTCGGTTCTACGGCAGTAATTAATAATGGTAATTATCGGAGTAGAAATGCAAGTGACGTGAATTATACTTAATGTTTCCTTCCAACAATGCACCTGCCCAGTGCCCGTTGTCTTACAGTCACAGCACAGGTCTACCTAGGCCTAGGGGTCGGTAGATAGGTTGCGAATAAGGAGGAAGGCTAATTCATACAGTGTTATGAGTTGTATCGGTTTCTCGACGTTTTCAAATCATCTGCATAGCATAATATTTATTTTATGCAGAGTCTGACACGACCTAGCGCTCGTGAAGAAGCTGTTGCCCTTCGCATAGAAAATCCGAGAGTGCGATTAAAGAGTCGATAGACAATTAGAAAAATCCAATCTGATCATATAAGTAGCCTATATCTATTGGAGTCCTTCAATAACAATTTAAAGCCTTAAACCAAATTAAATTAGAGATCGATTGCACTGTACCAGTTTAAGCTTACGTGGAGTCTTCTTGACAAAACATTTAAACAGATGAACTCGATTACTGGAAATGCTATTAAATACCAATTATAAATGCAACTTTGTTTTCGATGGAAATAGAGAGGTTTTGTTATTAATTTCGTTACTTTTCATTGACCAATACTAAGAAATGGCCATCACGGAAGATCTATTTCTAACTTTAATCTTTCTGTAATATTTATCGTGCATCATATTATTCGTCAAAGACCATAAACTCATTTCTAACTCTCTGTCTGTCTGTCTCTCCCTCCCTCCCTCCTCCCTCCCTCTCTCTCTTTCTCCCTCCCTCCCTCCATCCCTCCTCCCTCCCTCCCTCCCTCCCTCTCTCCCTTTCTCTCCATGCTCATCAAGTCGGCAGCGGATGCCTAGTCCCTACAACGGCGTCTGCTGTCATTCCCATCTCAGTTACCTATGATGTGATCGGTAAGAGTTGGCACCCACCCGGCCAAATTGGAAGGCAACGACTTCGCGAAGTAATGGACGAAAAAACACCAACGGTGGAATGTGATCCGATGAAGAGAGAGACGACTATTAATTCCTGTCTTCCTTCTCACACCGAACGGCCCAGCTCTTTCCGTCCAACAAGGCCTTCATTCGAAAAAAATCATTGCTTTGCGCTTAGAGCTTCAGCCCTCTTTCCTGCCTTTCACGATCTTGACAGATTCGCTACTTAGGTATAGGTTTTAACCAGCACATCAGATGATTAGACACCAGACGAAATCATTCAAGTAGAAAATCCAAGCGCAAATCTTGAAACAATATTCGCGGAATAAATTCTGTTGCTACCTGTAGACCTATATTAAACGTAAGAAATAACATTTTTGTCTAACCAAAGGTAGCTGCGCAGTCATCGTGTGGACAGCTTGAGTATAGGCTAAAATGGTATGGTCATCATGATAATGACCATCATCGTCGTTGTCATCGTCGTCGTCATCATCATCATCATCATCATTATCGTAATTAAGCAGCCACTGATGTAACGCGTCGGATATCACTACATCTATTGCCATTAGGAACCTACTTGAAAAGGCGCTATATAGGCTTAAAAAAGCTCGTATACAATTACATTTGCAATTCCTACTACTACAAGAACAACAACGACAACAACTACTACTGCTGCTGCTGCTGCTGCTACTACTACTACTACTACACCTTGTCCATCATTACAGCTACTACATTACATGGATACGGCTACATTGGAGTCAACGCACGAGTTATTTCGTGATAAATATCCTGGTTTCTTCGTCCTAATGTATAATGACTGAATGTAGCCCAGTTGTAGTGTTAACAAATAACATTATGTGTTGAGATAGAACTCGTTCGTTGTCATGTTGTCACATGTGTCGATGGCACAGATTTCGCTCATGATTCTCTCTAAGCACATGGTACCATGATCTCAGCGGACTTGTATCTGATCTGCAGCTGATCTATCTAGAGCTACTGCTGGCCAGTTAGATACATTGGCTAGAGCTTACACTGCGTCCCATTCGCCTCTGTGTAAGAGAGCGTGCGGATCGCGGATAGCTGTTCGCTTCCCGATGCTGGCTTATTTGAGAGATTCAAATCTCTGGCTAGCACGGTCCGTGCACGGACACCTTAAATGGCGTTGCGTCCATTCAAAGGGGGACAGCGGTGGTGAGGGATCTCACCCGATCAATTCATTGCAGATGATCAAGGTTGCTATTGAGAAAACGTGTAAGCTTAGGCTACATTTACATTTAATCTCGGGCTAGCACGGTCCGAATGAATGAACCTAAAATGGCGTGGCGCACTGGGTGTCAGCTGCACAGTTAAACTCGCCTGCTTTTTATAAGTCTCTCAAATCACACTTTTAGCCGTGGCTGGGCTGGAAGCGCCTCTGAGTAGGTCTCTTGAAGAGGCGCTATATAAATTCTCGGAATGAATGAATAATCTAATCTAATGACGATATCTTTCGCATCCGTCTATATCCCGCTGGATACTTCACAGACGACTTAGACTGTGATAAATCGAAAAGCAGAAGGCTGCGGATACAAAGGAGACTGCAGCACCATTCAAAGCATCTTGAAAGTCTTCTGCTGTTGGAGAAACATCTGGAGGTGTACGTACGTCGAGTGGGAATGGGATGGGGAGAGAGTTTGATCGATGGAGGCGGAAGCAACAGAACGGAAGAACTAAGAAAATCTCTGAAATATCTCTCTCAATGGATTACACTCCGGACGCGGAGCAGACGGCTTAATGCATCAGGATCATTCGGTTCACGTGGGTCGGTGGCCCCCGAGACAGTGATTGAGCAGAATCAGCAGATGACATTAGACGCACCTATAGTCTATACAGATGCTGTTGCAGCGGTTGGAAAGCAACACAATTATTGCATCACAGGCATTATAAGTTTACCGGCTGATCATCTGTTTTCAATGCAGTCAAACCGGTCACAGGTCATATCTGTCATGGGCGCTATGATAGATGGCAAAAGGAAGCAAGATGTAATTTTAACCTTAAACTGGACTTGCTTCCTTTTGCCATGGCAGGGCAGTATATAGACGATATGAATGAATGAGTCAATGAATAAATGAATTAATTAACAATTAAATACGTTTAAGTACGGAAAGTCGAAATTCTTACTTCATTCATTTATTCATATAGATCTATGTATACATTTATTTCTAAGACAAATTTGCTAAGGCCTGTAAAATTATTTCGGCATCGATGCCAGATTCTGCTGAAATTCTCTCCAATAAGTCAAGAGCACATAAAACATGAATTTATACCTTATTCAAGATTAGCCGAGTTTTAAGCGCTAAAAATAATTTATCACAATAACTGTCTTCAACCATTATTTTCGACCGGCATTTTCTTGGCCAAACAGAGAACAGTGTTTAGAATATAGCGAATATAGTCCAGTAGGCTATTCTTCTGCAAAGCGAAAGCGCCTTTAGAGACTAATTTGCACGGCAAATAAGACTCACGCTTTCAATTTGTGCGCATACAGAATGAAAACTCCTGCTTATTATCTCTGCTAATAATATTGAAACTTCTGTTGCCTCAAGGCGCGCCGAACTATACTGAGCGTTGATTCTCATTGCAATAGGGTATAATAATATATGGAGGATATATATATCGGGATGGAGGTCACTGGTATGGAGTGTGGCACTATATGGGTCAGAGACCTGGACCATCAGGAAAGATGAGATTAAGAAATTAGAAGCTTTTGAGATGTGGATCTGGAGAAGGATGGAGAAGGTGAGCTGGACTGAGCATATAACGAATGACGAAGTATTACAAATGGTTGATGAAAAACGATCGCTAATAACAACAATAAGAGAAAGACAGAAGAACTGGGTGGGGCACGTATTAAGAGGAGACTCCCTCCTGAAAGAAATCATAGAAGGGAGAATGGTAGGGAAAAGAGGGAGGGGAAGACCGAGGCAGATGATGCTGGGATGGATGGCCGACGGATACAGCGAATTAAAGGAAAAAGCACAGCACAGAGAAGAGTGGCGTCATTGGAAGTTGGAACCTGCCGAAGGGCAGAGAACTTAAAGAAAAGGAGGTCTTCCATAAACGAGCGGCTTATGCGAGCGGGAGCATCGCCAAGGCCATAAGTCAAGTAAGTCATAATAATATATTATGACCAAGATTTGGTCTAACCAGTGACTGGTTTATGCAGTTATTGTATTCGTATTGGAAGAACTTTACTGATGTAAGCTAAACTGGAACCTGGCGAATGTGGCGATAGCTGCGCTAGAATCTCGGGTAAAGAAATAGAAACTGTTCTCTGGTGACCTACATTTGTGTATCGATATCGGTACACAGAGAGCATGCAAGTTGAAGCAATTTCCCTGTTCATAAATTCTTCCATTCTCAATCACTAAATGTAGCTACCGTCTCCTATCTATCTGAACATAAGACTACATTTCTTTGTCGTTTTCCATGTCTAGATGTCCTTGCTGTCTGTCTGTCTGTCTGTCTATCTCTGTATGCATGCGTGCACGTATAATTATATGTATCTATCTATGCATGTAGGACTATGTATGTATGTATGTCTGTGCGTAGGTGTGCATGCAAGCGTGTATACTTCGGCATATATTCATATTTGTTTATTCTCATGTCTTCTGTCTGTCTTTCTGTCCGTCCGTCCGTCCGTCCGTCCGCATTACGTGTAGACGTGACTGTCACCAATCACATCTTCCGTAGGCCTATCTGATGAGAAGAGGTTTAACGGACCATGCACGTTTCCCTATAACTCTTCCTGCGTCCTAATTGAAACGAGTAACTCAGGCATCACAAAGGCTGGCGATATCAGTGCCTTTAATCAGAGCCAGGTCGCGTATCCTGATAAAGAACCCAGCGATGGAGTGGCGCTGACGGGTGTGGAGGTCGCAGCTGATGACGATGTTCCAGCTCTAACGACATCACTTGTTGGCTTTCAGTCTAAAGAAGAAGTAGCGCTATATAAACCGTTTTCATATTAACCCCTTCGGCCTCAATCAATGCGGAGGTTTTCGTTTCTCCGACATAAACTTTTCATCATTCTCCAATCGCGCGACAAGACGAGAGGTTTATTGCAAGGATTTTCCGAATAAGAATTAATCATAAATACCTCTATTGGGTAGAAATACTCAACAGACGGAAGACAAGGCGTTGAAATGAAATCCCAAGAGCATACACTCCATTAATTAAATCTTTGCGTTGGAAACTGTGCAAAAGAGTCCGTTAGTTGCGTATAGTTGTGTCTACGATTACAGCGGAATGATTTACATGTACATCCTTCAATGTGGAATGAGATAAGTGTTGTGATCAATAAATGGGGAATGTCTGTATATGGACGACCAACTACAGCTATTGCAATGTACTACTACTACTACTATGTTATATTATGCGACTTTGTCTCCATCCAGTTCCATGTCAGTCATGCAGGCAATGACCGACTGACCGAAAGATCGATTTACCGACCGGATGACCGAAAAACTGAATGACTGGACAACTGGTTATTATCAAGAAAGCCGGCCAGCCAGCCAACAGGCCAGATGGGGAATGAGTGAGGTGGTAGGTAGATAAGTAGGTAGGTAGATAGAAGGTTAGGTAGGCAGGTAGGTAGGTAAGCAGGCAGTTAGGTAACTAGGTAGGCAATAACAGGACAAGTATCATGGTAGACATTTTTAGAAGAACCTTTGATGGATGCTATAAAGGCGTTGCATAAATCTTCAGACAAACACACACACACACAAGCACGCACACATACGCGCGCGCACAAACACGCACATGCGCGTGCCAATAAAGATTTGCGAATTATGCTTTTACAAATAATCCGGAATGCTATTTGAAGCACAGCTAGTTAGGCGATACTTTCGTTGTACTTCTGTACTTTAATTTGCCACTTTAATATGACTTCCTTTCCTGTTTTCTGACCATAAGAAGCAGGTGACCAAAGCAAAGATCACTCGATGAGCTGTTCGCCTTTATCCTTAATTTCCGCCATATCCAACCAACAGTCCACTGAAAGCAGATGGGTAGTCATCTTTGAATGATGAAAGTAGAGATTGCTTGTTTGTCTATCATATTGCTGTGTCTATACTGACATAATAGGAGGGAAACCGTTGTGCGTGAAAGCGGGAACACACGGAAGCAGCTGCGCCATGGTGACCTTGGACTTCCTTGCCTTAGATGTCTTCCGAGCGCATTAGCAGACCTATAGCTCACATTCAGTGCCGTAGCGAGGGGTGTTCCAGCGGTGCCATGGAACAGGGCGTACTTCAAGAGGGGAGCACACATTTTGAGACGGAATGATTCAATTATTAAACAATAGCTCTATCTTGAAAAAAGAAATATCCATCATAAATTATATAAATATAATCAAATTAATTAACAACAATAATAGTGCACGCGTGATATTAATAGATAGAAAGATATACCTGGGCAGGCTAATTTAAAATTTGTCGTTGACTCGTTTAAATATGATCATCAGTAGGCCTAAATCACCGTTCACAACTATTACATTACATTACAATGTATCGTATATCTATATTTTTCATTTGCTTTATAACATCAATGATATTGTTTTCATAATTGGCATAGATTTACGCTTGGCACAGAAGACCCAAATATTATCATTGAAAACTAGAAAGGACTCCTCCTTTAACCACTTGGCTCTCAAGAGTCCACTCCCAATGCAACTGGGAACACTTGGTAAGACAGGGCAGACATTCTACGATATACACGACCCTCCAAGAAAGTATTCGAGGCGCGGTAGCTGCTGCCGAAAGATTTACAGGTCGAATGCCATCTGGCCAAGGCTTCGAGAACTTTCGTCGGTGACTCAATTTATGTGGAGGTCTATATTTCATTAGTCATCGCTTTTCCAGACCATACGTCAGATGGCGTTTGATGATAGAGCAGACAATTGAAGCGCTTCCTATTTGGCTGGCTTCCTGTTGACGCGTTTCGTTCAACTGTCGACAGGAGGCGCGTGCTAACGATGGCACTTAGCGCTGTTTGTCACTCCGTCAAAGAGATGGTGTCTAAGTTAGCCATAAACACGTCACGAAAGACAGAAAACGAAGACGAAGACGAAAATAAAGACGACGACGACGACGAAGATGATGATGATGAAGGTGATGAAAATGAAAATAAAGAAAAAAAGACAAAGAAGGTGATGATGATGAAGATGAAGAGGAAGAAGACAAGGACGAAGAAGAATAGGAACAAGAACACAAAGAGGAGGAGGAGGAGGAGGAGGAGGAAGAAGAAGAAGAAGAAGAAGAAGAAGAAGATGATGATGATGATGATGATGATGATGATGATGATGATGATGATGATGATGATGATGATGATGATGATGATGATGATGATGACGATGATGACGATGACGATGATGACGATGATGATGATGATGATGATGATGATGATGATGAAGGAGGAGGAGGAGGAGAAGAATGCAAAGAAGAACAAGAAGAACAAGAACAAGAATACGAAGAATGGAGCGCCGATTGACATTTCGGACGATGATATATTACGCCGATTTTCAATTGAGATTGTCATTGTCGCTTGAACCTAGCAGAGCGAGCAAGTCCCGCCACATGTGATTGGCTTTAATCTCAACGTTTCATTCATTAATTCATTCATTCATTCATTCCGAGCATTTATATAGCGCACCTTCAAGGAACCTACTCAGAGGCGCTCGTTTCAGGTTCGAGTCATCGCCTGAAATTCTCCGCCCAACACACATACACAACGACACATCTTCCTTGACTGAATCCTCTTCAGGCTTTATCTACTGTGGGCCTCTAATCAATACTTGCCTATATTATGCCACACGAACGGTGAGAAACTGTTCAAATGGTTTCTGCCGACGTCAACGTTTAATGTAACCTGATGCGGTTTGACATCGGGAAGATCTATTAAACGAATATACAATACAACGGTCTTAATTGTCATAAGATGTCGTTAAACTGTAACCATCTTTAAAACCTTCATTGGATTTCTGTATTTTATATCCAGTATAAAATAGATACATAGATGCAGTAGATATATAGACACAGCTTATGATATACACGCCTCTTTGTCCACGCCTTCGTTACTGGTCGAATTGACCACTATTGCTCGATACTTGTCGGCCTCCCCTTGGAGTCCTGGGACGACTTGATCGGGTTCTGCGCTCGGCTGCTCGGCTGATTAACCCTGTCTCTGCATGCACTCGTGATGTGTTGCATTGGGCGCCTGTGTCTCAGCGGATTTCATATCGCATTGCTGCTCTGATTTCTCGCTGTGTTCTTGGCTGTTCTCCATCTTACTTGCGCTATTTTTGCGCCCAGTGTCCGGCGTAGCGGCGCGTCGGGCGCTTCGCTCTGCGACGAGGGGTGACATTTTAGTTCCACGGCCTGGTATGGCTACTAGACAACGCCGAGCTTTCTCAGCTGTAGGCCCCTCCATCTGGGATGATCTCCCGCCAGAGCTGCGTTCATTACTCCTGATCAGCACAACTGGATTTTACAACTCACTCAAGTCTTTTTTCTTTAGTCGTGGCTGCGCTGGCCTCTGGGAGCGCTCCTGAGTAGGTTTCCTGAATGAATGAATGAATTAACATATAACTCCGCATTTCTATAGGCCCTGCGGGTCTTGTGTGTATATATATGCATATATATAATTATATATACAGTGAAGCACCACTTACAACTATAATATCAGACAGAGAATTACCTAGTCATGCATGCGGGAAAAGCCCAGGCGAAGTGATTGAGTGGCAATAGCCACCTTGCGGTCTTAAAACACGCAACGTTGACCAAACTACGAGACCCAAGATTGCCGCCAAAATCTGCAACAAAAAGATCCTCAGATTCAATTAGATCGTTCCCACTGCAAGATTTAATGGTCGGACGTTTGTCGGAAGTGGTCCACTAAATCAAAAGAAGTAGATGTCAGTTCTTAAAAGCTTCTCGTGGGCAGCATACAGCCCGCAGCCGGGTCCGGCACATGGGGACCTTTGAACCGGCCATTGACATGTCTTTTATATTAACATTGTATAGGCCTACCTGGCACTTGTTTCATGTATTTTTAAACTGGATAAACTTAAAACATATTTTGTATTTTACTATTGTAGTGTAGGACTGTAGGTATCAAAATAATTAGGTTTTCAGCATAAAAATTATCTTCATTTACTTTAACGGTTATTCTAAAATATTTAGTTTGAATATAAAATTAATACTGGGTCATGTTCTGGGGCATATGAATCTGCAAAAATTGGCCCTTGATTGGCATACTGCCCCAGAGCTGCTCTTAACATCTTAGGATGGCCCTCTGTTAAAAGAAGTTGCCCATGCTTGATTTTTATGGTATCGGGTATTCTGTTCAGTTATAGTCGAATGTCTGTTTTGTTCTTTTGATCGCCATTGATTTTGCATTCATCCTATGGAGCTATTCGTTCATGTCAATATGCCATCTCATTGCTCAGAGTTAGGCCTTTAGTAGGTGACCCATGGTTTAGGCGGTACTTCTGTTCCTTTTGGGCATGCCTTTGTAACCGTACAGTTCTATTGTTCATGTAATATGTAGCGCCAATCATGCATGAAATGGGATGAAATAAAATGACGATGCTGCTGATGAACTCGAAAATGCCTAAAGGCAGAAGCGCTATTTATCTTTCATGCGCAACAGATTTGGTAGGAATTGTCCCATCTTATTTTGGATTATTGTGTATCTCCGCCTCGTCTGTTCCTGGCCGCAGATCCCTTCGTTCGACCTATCAGTGTGTTCTTCTTGTCCCTCGGGCTCGTTCCTCTACAACTCAGCACAGAAGCTTTGCTTTCGTCGGTCCTGCAGCCTGGAACAACCTCCGCCATAAGACTATAGAGCCAACCGTATCTGCTTCTATATTCCGCAATCGGACTGAAGTGACTCGCGATCGGCTACAACAACCGAGCCTATAGTTACTAGACAATTACCAGACAGTTATAGGTCTGCTATCGTTCTGGTCACACTGGTGTCTGTCGTCTCCAGACATAACCCTAGGGCTACCAAGCTTTTTTGTGACATCAGCTACCAGGGGGGGGTGGTTACCACCCCCCTGGATTTCGTGTTTGGTTTCACATATCATAACTTGTAATATAGCAATGGATTCAGCATTCATTTCTGCACAAAATGGTACATTTAGTTGTACATTATGTGAATGCACCTCGAAATTACATCACTTTTAACAACGGAACCCATTAATTAGCAATATTGTATATTATTTTGTACTTTTTGGATAAACAAATATAAGATCATGTGTGTTTTGAAACTAATCTATGTATAAAAGATACACACAATCATCCCTAAACATGTTTATATAGTATAAATGTACATCTACACATATATATCCATACATATATATAAATATCGGTTTACGTTGTAATGCTGTATTCAGCCATTTTCACACAGATTACGCGTATATTATTTATTTTGATCACTTCCGGTATTCAAAAGACAAAGATGTAGGTATGCAAATGAAGCCCTACATTCCCTCTAAAGAATGGTATCTTTGTTTCTCTTCCAGGAAGACAAATGAATACGCTACAGACAAAACACTAAGGGGGAGTGCTTCCATTCAGCCATTTTTCACGCATATTACGCGTATTATTATTTATTTTGATCACTTCCGGTTTTCATAAGACAAAGATGTAGGTATGCAAATGAAGCCCTGCATTCCCTCTAAAGAATGGTATAATTGATTCTCTTCTAGGAAGAATAGTCAATAAACTATAGTCGAAAAACTAGGGGGGGGGGATCCACCCCCCCTGGTGCCTCGAGTATATCAGGTATACCTTTTGAATGGCGTGGGCTACCACCATGATGTTTACCTCAAAATGTGCGCCAATGAATCTGCTACAGCTACCTAAAATGTAAAAATGATATTCCATATGAAAAAAATTATGCATGTCCAGGGGGGCAACCAGCCCCCCCCCTTGGTAGCCCGAGGGATAAGGGTGTGACAAAATGGATGGGTCGGATTTACGTGCACGGACAGTAATTTTCTTTCCCTGCGATTTGCGTCATTACCTTTTTTAACCAATGGTTCTTCTGCACTTACTCTCTACTTATAGCCTCTCTACTTATAGTCTATTCTGGCTCTAAAAAGTGGCATATATATACATATGCACATACATATATATGTGCATGTATGTATATATAATTATATATATACAGAGAGACAGAGAGACAGAGACAGAGAGACAGACAGAGAGTAAGGGAGACAAGAGTAAGAGAGAGAGAGAGAGAGAGAGAGAGAGAGAGAGAGAGAGAGAGAGAGAGAGAGAGAGAGAGAGAGAAAAGAGAGAGATACATGTACATACAGACAGACAGACAGAGACCGAGAGAGACAGAAACCGCGCGAGAGACGGTGACTGAGAAAGACATCGAGATAGGCGAACACAGTATATACATGAATACAGTATATATATATATATATATATATATATATATATACAGTATATAATGTGAATTGGGTAACAACGGTGAAACATAACAGTGGGCATGGGCCGCATGGCGAATCTCAGAAAAATCTTATATAATAATATACATAAATATATATATATAATTTTATACCATATTATATTTGTATACCTTATACAATATTACATAGTGGGTGGTCTTTCTATAGTGTGTAATTACGCGACTGACGCCCATACGCAAATGACAACAACAAATGCGTAATTATGGGCACACTGATGACCAAGGAAGGTCATATTAATACGAAAGAGATGAGGGAAACTAGAGAGAGAGAGAGGAGATTGGAAGGCAGAACATCGGCAATCAGGACGAATCGGACGATGAGGAAAGTGTGTAAATTGAAGGAAGAAGAGAGGAATCAGGATACACTGTGGAAGAGGTTGCTAGGACATCATTAGGACTTCTTTTTCTGTACTAAGGATGGGGTTCGTTCCTGTCATTCTCCACTGATTGTGCCATTCGTTGTTGAGGTCAGTTGATCCCATGGAGACGGGCGGACGGACCGACGGGCGGATGGTGGAGACGGTGGAGACGGACGGACGGACGGTGGAGACGGTGGAGACGGGCGGACGGTGGAGACGGACGGTGGAGTAGGCGGGCGGACGGACGGACGGACGGTGGAGACGGTGGAGACGGACGGTGGAGTAGGCGGGCGGACCGACGGGCGGATGGTGGAGACGGTGGAGACGGTGGAGACGGACGGACGGACGGTGGAGACGGTGGAGACGGGCGGACGGTGGAGACGGACGGTGGAGTAGGCGGGCGGACGGACGGACGGACGGTGGAGACGGTGGAGACGGACGGTGGAGTAGGCGGGCAGACCGACGGGCGGATGGTGGAGACGGTGGAGACGGGCGGACGGACGGACGGTGGAGACGGTGGAGACGGACGGACGGACGGTGGAGACGGTGGAGACGGACGGGCGGACGGACGGTGGAGACGGTGGAGACGGACGGACGGACGGACGGTGGAGACGGTGGAGACGGACGGACCGACGGACGGACGGACGGACGGTGGAGTAGGCGGTCGGACGGACAGGCGGATGGTTGAGACGGTGGAGACGGGCGGACTGTGGAGACGGACGGTGGAGTAGGCGGAGGCGTGTAATCAGTGGCCGCATTCGATGTCTCGTGTATCGGATAAACAGCGATGCAGACGAACAGGCAGAGAGACGAAAGGAGATAATTGTACATCTATGCACGCTTTCATATAGCAGGGTTTCAGATGAAGAGCTTAACGAGCGGAAATAGACACGTAAAGGAGTTGGCTATAACACGAAGATGGAGTGAGATAGAAAACACGCACGCACGCACACACATACAATGAATGGATGGATGGATAAATGGATGGATGGATGATCTGGAGTGGCCATATGAAAAATTGTGTTCTTCTACAACAGGAAAGCTATCGGTGCGTTTGCACTTCGGCCGAAAGTTTATGAAAGAACCTTGGAACCCCGCTTTTCTCCAAGAAGCTCCAATATAGGCGTTTAAATAAATTACTCTTTCATTTTTTGCTTATACGTAGCTGGCTGTCTTCCAATCTCAAGCAGGGCCGTAAATCCTGGGGAGGAAAGGGTGAGAATTCCCTCCCCACCTTTAAGTTTGGGGAGGGAACGTGAGGAAATTCACTCCCATTTGTCAGTGTTGTATCAATTACATTCTAAATGTAATTCAATTATAATTGCAATTACATGCCTGTAAATGTAAGGCATCAATTACAATTACAATTACTTGATTATTGAAAGTAATTGAATTACAATTACATTTTGATTGTAATTCAATTACCAATTACTTTCAATTATTCCTTTAAAATTGGGAAATGATTTAGAATTTTTTGAGAATTTTTTATTAACTCTATTTTTAAACTCAAACATCCAATGGATCAATGGCCTGTAAATTGCAATAATATATAGATTCAAAATTTCAAATGTATTATACGTTTGTCAGGTATCCAAAATACGATTTGCAATATTATTACGATCCATTAAACAAGTTAGAATTTATCTGATTTTTAGTAGAAGTTTTTCAAAATGATAGTCTTTTAGAGAACTCAGTTGATTGCGCCTCGGTTAGTGAGTCAATTTGTCCAGCAGTGCTAGAGACGCTCAACTGGAGCTGAAGATGGAAGCTCTGTGTTCTGTAGGCAGCCGCAGTTAGCTAGCTAGGAATGAGTGCATGACTGCATGTATAGTCTGATAATAAATGTCAGACCTTGCCCTTGAGGTCTATCAAAGCATGTTGTAAGATTGTAACAGAGGTGTAAAGAAAGAATAATGTTGACAATTATGTTGCCCTGCAAACATAATGCAGAGCAGTTTATTCAATAAAACAGGTGGCCCGAGTCAACCCGGCAGGCTGTCATCTTCGCTGACTTTATGAAAGTAATTTGTAATTTACACAATTACAAATTACATGCAATATTGTAATTGAAATACAATTGCAATTACTGGACTTAAAATGTAATTCAATTACAATTACAATTACAGAACTTGTAATTCAATTACATAATTCAATTACATGTATTTCAATTACTGAACAACACTGCAATTAGTAGAAGTTTGGAATAGTTTTCTGCTCAATGAATTAATTAAATAACTACAATTCCTATGCAGTGCTGTTCTATGGATTTCTTAAGGAAAATATACACACTTTCGAATGGGCACTTTCCCCTCCCCACATGTCGAAACAGATTTACGCCCTGAATTTTCCCAAGTACATGTATCTCACTCATGTAGACTGGCTCTGTTCAACTGATCATGCTGGTATAATGCGGTTATGCATAGAAGCGTCATCGACTGATGCTCTGCAATGCATTATGATAATCAGTACTTTATTACGCCCGAAGGCAGAAACAAAGCATACATACATACATACATACATACATACATACATACATACATACATACATACATACATACATACATACATACATACATACATACATACATACATACATACTGTCACCAACTCTTTTCTTTCTTAGTTGTGACCTACCTCAAGAACTTTCCTTATCTCTACATATATAAATTGCTCAACGTCTTCTAACTGTTTAAGAATTAAATTGACACAGTTCTTTGAATGTTTCTTTCTATCTTCAAACACAGTTTAATAACAACAACTCAACTCTTGCCTTACAACAACTGTACTACACTGTATAGTTCAAATTCACTGTCATCAGCAGTTTCTAAGTTTGGCGCGCTAACTGCACGTGTAAAAATAATCTACCGTCAGCCAATGTTTAGGCTACTTTAGGCCAAGCGCCCACGAGCCGACAGCGCAACTAAGGCCTAAGACTAAACCTGCTTAACAATCGATACACATTATATATATATCAACATAAAGAACACCTGTGCTCATTATATATGCAAAACATTTGTTCACATTACCTCCTTCCCTTTCTTTGGATTGAGCAAATTAAACTTAAAAATTTGCAAAATCATCATGTACTAAATTACGCAATAAACTTAATACTATATAATACAGTAAAATAAACAATCTTATAATCTAGATAAACAATCTGCTACAACATTTAATCGTCCTTTCTTATAATTAACTTCTACATCAAAAGTTTGCAGTGCCAAAGCCCAACGCACCAGTTTAGCAGACTTAGACATAGATTCAGTCAGATAAGTTAAAGGATTGTGATCGGTAAAGATGTGAACTTTAGATCCAATGATTATCTCTTTTAACTTATTTAAAGCCCAAACAATAGCAT
This sequence comes from Aporrectodea caliginosa, assembly GCA_020284085.1. Taxonomy (NCBI): domain Eukaryota; kingdom Metazoa; phylum Annelida; class Clitellata; order Crassiclitellata; family Lumbricidae; genus Aporrectodea; species Aporrectodea caliginosa. Next base: position 586,768 of record JACEVL010000202.1, read on the forward strand.
AGGCTTCTTTCTCTACAGTTGCCCATCTCTTCTGGGTGTCAGTCAATTTCTGACTTATAAATGATACAGGGCGTTCTATTCCCTTATCATCCATCTGTGTTAAAACAGCTCCTACTGCAAAATCACTGCTATCACAGTACAAATTAAAAGGTTTTCCAACATCAAAAACATATAAAACAACTTTAGAGCGTACAGCATCTTTAAGTAAATTAAATGCCTGTTGATGTCTATCAGTCCAATCAATCTTATCTGGAACATGTTTGCTTGTCAAATCAGATAGAGGCTTCGCAAATCTGTGCGAAATCTTTGATAAACTGTCTATAGTAACCAAAAAATCCCAGCAATTGCTTAACTTGTTTCTTCGTTTCTGGGTTTTCAAATTAATTAAACTTTCAATTCTATCTGGATTCATTTGAATCGTTCCAGAACCAACCACATGACCGATGAACTTTACCTCACTCTTACCAAAGATACATTTTTTTAAGTTCAGAGTAATGTTATGCAGTCTCATTTGCATTAAATATGAATCTAAATGCTGTAAATGAATCTTTGTTACTCAATCATCTGAATGCACAGCAATGTCATCTACATAGGGCTCAGCAAATTCATTTATAGGCTGTAAACCATGTTAATTGCTTTTAACAAATTGGGATCACATTTGATTTTTAACTTTGTGCAACACGTCTTTCATTGGATATTTACAATCCACAGAGAACGAGTTAATGTATCTTTAGTCGCAGGCAAGTCTCAGAGAGCAAATCTTTCTTTTTCCCAACAATAACCAGCGGACTTGTTCTGCTCGAAGATGGGGTTTAAATGTTGACGAAGCATTTCTTTGAAATTTACATGGTTCAACTTCTGCTCGATAAATGAGTGGAATCCGGTAAGCCATAAAATTCCTTTTCACGAAATTCCGGTTTCAGTTCAATTTCATGTTTAACCAATGTACATAATCAGGCTTTTCAGAAAATCGATCAGAATATTTGTTTAATACTTCCATCCAGCAATTTTTTTTGTTGAGATAATGTTAAATGACTAATCTGTTCAGGGTCATAAAGATTCAGTGAATTCTTTTTCATATTGCAAAGGTAATTCTTCGTCAACCGGTTTCAACCACTGAACCGCGTCTTTATCTTCTTCAGCGATTGAATACCGCTCGATGACTGCTCTTGTTGTTTCGAATCCTACCGCTGCTGCCACCAATATGTCACCAACTCTTTTCTTTCTTAGTTGTGACCTACCTCAAGAACTTTCCTTATCTCTACATATAAATTGCTCAACGTCTTCTAACTGTTTAAGAATTAAATTGACACAGTTCTTTGAATGTTTCTTTCTATCTTCAAACACAGTTTAATAACAACAACTCAACTCTTGCCTTACAACAACTGTACTACACTGTATAGTTCAAATTCACTGTCATCAGCAGTTTCTAAGTTTGGCGCGCTAACTGCACGTGTAAAATAATCTACCGTCAGCCAATGTTTAGGCTACTTTAGGCCAAGCGCCCACGAGCCGACAGCGCAACTAAGGCCTAAGACTAAACCTGCTTAACAATCGATACACATTATATATATATCAACATAAAGAACACCTGTGCTCATTATATATGCAAAACATTTGTTCACACATACATACATGAATAATGAAGCCGTAAGTTTTCGGATTAGGCTGATGCATGAAATTAAGCCATTTATTTGAGCCATCAACATAATATCGCCATTATATCGCAACAACAGCGGTTAATACAAAATTCGATTCCGGAATGAGACGCATACACGTTGCCTATGTTAGATGGTAATGGTAATTGCAAATTTATATAGCGCCAATTCAAGAGAGCCTGGTCAGAGACGCTCCAGACCATCGACGTATATTGAGTGGACAAAGCATAGCACAGCTAAAGTTGTACTGGGAAGTGAAGCTTCCGCTTACTGAACTTTCTGACGTGCATGACGTCAGACAGAGCTCATTAACATAATAGGTTCTGTGTTATCCAATAAACGTCGAGGATAATATTATTATCGGCTAGCCGTTTGCTTGCCAGTGACGTCATGCACTGCAAATAACGTCGCAGGCATGCAAACGTCTAGGCACAATATACGTCATGCTCCAGACCTAACACGATGAAACCACAATCGAACAAAATGGTATTCAAGCGTTTGCGGAAGAGAGGCATACTGTAGATACCCTAAGTAGCCTATAGACACAAGTAAATCTATAAGACTGATGTCGTAATTATTAAGTATTGTCTTCATGATTGCCTTAACCGAACTCGTCCAAACGTGGTGGCCCATGGTAGCAGCGAATGGATAATCACTCAGGCATCTCCTTTCCCTTCTGTGCATGCATCCAATCATCCATTCTAATCTATAGGTTTTATTGCTCTATTATAATAATATCTAATGCATCTATCGATTCAAGTTCTTTCTTAGAGACGCAAAATTGTTCGTTGGAATAGACAGCACAAACGATTACCATTGTCATCGTTATCATTGTCGCTGTAGTCGAGTCATTTCTATATCCTGTAATTATGCGACTGTATTATATGCCGAAACGCGAATGACGTCAACAAATGCGTAATAATATCATTGTCATTTCAGTCAGTTAATTGTCATTGTTATAGCGAGACTGAAACATACACACGTACATGAATACATGAATACATACATACATGCATACATACAGTACATGCACACATGTACTTGCTTGCGTACATGCACACTTACATACATAGGAGTGAATAAGCTGGTTAAAAATATAGGCCTATAAAAATGTAATCTAGAATAACTCTCCATACTATAGTTGGATACATTATATACTTAGATACATATGAATTGATCTGAAATTTGTTTCTAAAAGTTATATTTTATTATTATTATTATTAGGCCTACTAGCAGTTTTTACCCGGCGTTCGCCCGGGTTTTCCTCAGCGCCCGTGTATTTGAATTTAACGACATCTTCGTCAACGCCTGTGAATTTGAATTTAACGATGTGAAAATTTTTCGTGTGTCCCTCTGGCGAATTTACGCGCTGGCTTGAAATTTGTTTTATTGCAACTCTATGTAATATATATACTCCCATGCATTTGATGGCATTGAAACTATGACCACATCGAAACTTAAAATGTCCAAATATCGGAATTTAAAGTAAATTTTGAGTTGAAATATAGTTGGGTTGAGATCTATAGAAATTCAAATGAAAACGTTCGTTAAAAATTTAGTAGAGGAGAGCGGGGC
>JACEVL010000202.1:597500-635000 GCA_020284085.1 Aporrectodea caliginosa
AGTAAGTGTTTATACCCTTTATACAGCGCCTGTTCATGCCTCACAACAGAGCTGCCTTCGCTAGCCTAAATGTTGTTAAAGCTCAGTGAAACAAAAACCTATCAGTCAGAAAACAGAGCTCAGATAACTAGAAGATTCGCGACTGATGGCCCCCGAAGACACGTAGAACCCCATGACCAAACCAACGGATAGCCGCAAATGACCCATTACAAAATTAAGCAGCCAATTAGAAGAACCCACACTACCAACCTTTTTTGACTAATCATAGGACAAGATTCCGAGATGCAAAAAAAACCTGTCAACGTCTGTAGAGCTCTAGTGAAGCCCGAGTTTCAGATATTTCATTTCATTTTCCATAAGACACGTGTACACATAGTTATTGGAGCGAACGCGACCGAGTCACATCGCGTCGTCCCAGTGAAAGGAACAGTCAGGCGCGTACCCTGGGGACATTAATTCTCTTAGATACCCCTCTTACCTTCTCCCCGGTCCGTCTGCTTGTACCTTCCTCCGTCCCTCCCTCCCTCCCTCTGTCCCTCTGTACCTCCGTCCCTCGACTGCGTTCTCTTCAGGCGTTGAGGCGCGGTGCCTTGCAATTGCTTCCTAGGATATTAAACTGTAATCTTCCAATTTGATGGATTGCCTCTGTCGGCCAACAAAGGCGAGAGCACAATCGAGTCTTTGTTGGATTATCCCTGTCATTACTCACGGTTTGCCCCGATGGTTGTCTTGTCTCCGAGAAAACTTACAGCGCCATTGTTGGCAGAAAAACCTGGGATTAATTCTATGGATTTTAAACTGACAGATATCAATCTACAGTATAACGTCAGAGCGCACTCTGCCTTTCGGATTCCGAGGTTCAACGAGGGCATAATGCGACTGTAAAATGTTATTTCGACTCTGTTGAACCATGATGGGTCCATAGTTGAACATAATATTAATCGGGGTTAAAAGAAAAGCCGTGACCCGCATTCGCGTTCTTCTGAGAGCACACCAAATGATGTATGATGATGAACTGCATGAACTGCTATGACCTGAAGACTCACACATTTATTGGGATAGTGTGTTGTTTCACACCCGAATAAATTGCTGAATTGCTAATTTAGGATGGCTGAAGAAAGTTCAAAGGTAAGTAATATGATCAGAATTCATTAAAAATATATTTATGGGCCGAATTAGTAGAGCAGAAAATTACTGTGGAAGTTAAAGAGACAGATATGTTACGTTAGTCTACATAGAGTTGAAAAAATTCAAATGTTAATTAAACCTACGCCAATGACTTTTAAGCTGTTGACAGTCATAGTTGCAGAAGATCAAACTAAAGGCCAAGAAATTGAAGGTTAGGCCAAAGGGGAAAGGAATAAACTCAGCGCAAAGAAATTGAGGCTAATAGGGGAAAGGAAAAGGAAGAAACTAAGCGCAAATGTATGACGCTAACAAGGAAAAAGAAAAGGAAGAAGCTAAACTAAAAAAATTGAAGCTAATAAGGAAAAGGAAGAAACTAAACACAAAGAAATTGAAGCTAAGAAGAAAAAGGAATAAGCTTAAACTAAACGCAAAGAAATTGCAGCCAATAGGGAAACGGGCGAAACGAAAGGAAAACGCGAAGAAATTGAGAGGAAAATTTAAAGCACAGAAATCGAGAGTGAAATGGAATTGAAAAACTTAGAGATGTAGAACGAACACCACCTTACATTGAAGGAGACTGCAGAGTCTAAGCATCAGTAGATACTAGATAGACAAACATAGATTTCCAGTTGCCAATCCACATTTAGGGCCTATCAGATATATTGTGACTTGGGTTTTAATCGGAACAAAAGATCGCCTGCCACTCAGTGGAGCTCAGGGTCCGATTTGCCGGGGGGGTCGGGGGTTGGACCCCCTTGCTTCTTCGTTTTGACCCCCTTGCTTCTAGCCTTTGGCCGACCCCCGAGGGGGTCGGCTTGACCCCCTCAAAGTCATTATCCACAGTCATTACCCACAGTCCTACACCAAACGACTCCATTATGACCAAGCAGCCAGCCTATAGCTTCTGCCTCCCTCTCTGCTACTCCCCTTCTCTCTCTGAAAGCCCACGCACCGATATATATATATATATATATATATATATATATATACATATATATATATATAATGGTCACCGTTGTCCTTAGTGGGCTAGTAGCTAGTAATGTTTCTTCTCCTTACTCGACCACTTTCCTCCTTTTCCTCTGTCTCTTATCTCTTTGTCTTGCAGTTTGATATATTATGGGTGTCACATGCCCATCTGCTTTTGGATTAAGGAAGAAAGTTGTCTGTCAACAACAAGATTTCTACGCTGCAGTTTTCGGGCCGCCCAAAGGATCAGGTTTCCCAGAGGTTCCCTTATACTAGAGGTCCATGCATTAGGAGTGGACCCCGGATATAAGCTTCAGTCGCTTCAGTCGCCCTGCTGACCCATGACCCTCTGGATATTGATATATCCGGAGGGCCATGGCTGAGCTTTCCCAGGGCAGTGGGTCTGAGACGGCTGAGTCATAAGTCGTGGAATATCTGTAGCCTACGTTGTGTGTTCGAAATTCCAATTTTATTTGTAGGCCTATTTGTTGTTCGTAAAACTGTATGCTTACGGTATCGCTTGCCTTTATCGAAAATTAAGCGACATAAACTGAACGGAGCTAGGTCTAAGAAATTGTCGGAGAAACGAGCAGTAGCTGCAGCAAGTTCTATGGAGTAAATGCAGATATTTTGAGGGGCACGTACTGATTGCTCAGCAATTTAAGATGAACAAGACCATTGAATCCAATCATGCCCCAGCAGTTTCATCAGCCTAGTAATTTTGCTGAAGTTCTCAAAGACTTTGCAGACTTATCAAGGATAGAAAAGTTTTGAGTCTGGTAAGAGCCACATATTCATATAATCGAATAATTTTCAATATAGCGTTCGACTAACTCTGTGTTTCGCTAAAATTCGAAATTTCTATTGGGAGAGCTTGTCGTTATTCGCCACGGGCGCCAAAATACCTAGCCACGCCACTGATCAAATCACTTGCATTGGAACTGTCTCAGACAAGTGATAATGACTCCCTAATCCAGTGCTTCCCAACCTGAGTTTCGCGGCACCAAAGGGCCCCGTGAACCTGCTCATGGCAGAAAGGTAGAATCATAACATTTGTGCAGCTTTCTATGTGAAAGTTTTAAAATTTATCACTACTAACATAGGCCTATAATTATTTTTTAAACCTGAAAGTAGTGTAGAAATAGTCGCAACCTGGGACCTGCATGTTTAATACAAGAAACGTTTCTTATCAGTAAAATAAAGAACTAACTTGAAGACAAATAGCCTAGTTGAAATTAAGGTCAAAGGTGCCGCTGATCTGCCGTTAGTAGGCTAAGGGTGCCATGCTCTGAAAAAGGTTGGGAATGACTGCCCTAATTAATCTATTAGTATACTTTATAAAATATATCTCACTCTTCCTGTTACGTCGGCTACTGCAGAAAGAACTTTGAGCAGATTGAAAATAATCAAAAATTACTTGCGATCCACCCCACCATCACAAATAAACGCCACTTTCAAACGATTTTATGTACATCTTTGCTATAGTGGTCTACTACATTAACTAGCCTACTGTGCATAATTATGGCATTATTTCAAATATGCCATCATTTAAAGTTAATTGCCATTTTAACCGTGGAATGTGGTGCCTCTAAAAAAAACCTTGCCCCACTGGGCCCACACAAAGATTTCCTGGATCCGCGATTGTTCTCGACCCCCCTGCTTCTTTTTTGACAAATCGGACCCTGGTGGAGCTAAAGAGTCTCTTCATTCTGCACATGTTCTAGTCGACCTTCGATTACCTTCTCTGACGCGCTCGATCTGGTGGACGTTCAACTACGCCTCTTTTCACGCCAGATGCCTTCCTGGCAGCATTTACTGTGAAGGTCCTCTCCGTCCGTGAAGCTGACTGCCAGTTATTCCCATCCGTTCTCGATCCTATCTCAAGCCAAGAGCTGCGATGAGTTGTCTTAGCCTCTGCACTAAAGCCATTTGACCACCTGGATCCGCACCCTACGTTCCTCCAACTGGAGTTCGTGGATACTCTCCTCCCTTACCTAACAGTGCTCTGCAATAGTTCCCTCCGTGAGAGCATCCTACCTGTATCGCAGAAAGGGTCTATCTTCGCCCCAGTGCCTGAGCGTGAGAGTTTCGACCTGACAGATCCAAATAATTTTAGGCCGATGGCTAATGTTTATTGATTATTTAAAATTATTTAAAAGGTAGTAGCTGCCCAGCCCTTTACCCTTCACCTCGACAGGAATAACCTACATCGAACATTCCAGTCAAGCTTTCCGAAAGGTCACTATACGGAGATCTTACTTGTTCGCTATTGCAAGAATAGCATGAAAAGTAAATAAGTTATCGAAAAGCATGACCCCTCCTATATAGGCCTATATAAAAAAAATACACAGAAATCTACCATAGACTATTCATTAGCATTAATTAGACTTATGGAATTGATTTGTAACCGTTGTAGTAGACCTGATAATATTATCATAATTATTTGCTGTAATACAGTAATATAAGTTATACAGCCTCACCGCTGTTTGTCGTAAAATAGCGGACATGATTTGTCATGTGAAAGTGAAACAGCACTGTAACAGTCTTTCTCCTTTTCCATTAAACCCACCTTTGATATATACATTAATTCTTCGAGTAAATATTCTCTACTTAATATTTCACGAGTTACTACGTGCACAAGTATACCTATTCCATCCTTGAACGACTATAAGATTTTAAATAGGGCCTACGTTTTATTATAAGGCCATAGGCGAAGTTTTGGTTGTTGATCGCTGGTCACATAGTTTAATGCGGGGGCTGTTTTCTGTTTAACCCCTGGAGGGGTTAAACAGAAAATGATGTAACCTGAGTCAGTCGTGTCAAACAGATACATTTTGCTTTAGCAGCAAATGCCCAAAGAGCAATAGAAGAAGGCAAGTTATCTGGGATTCGTGCAGCTTTAATGTCTGGATTTTGCAGATTGTTGTGTCCGTTAAGTTCTCGAAGGCCTAATCGATGTCAACTTGCGGCAAATCTTTTGTATCACGATTGCTAGACATTTGTAGTACTTGAGAAATGATGAAGCTTTATGGGGAACATACTAGCAGTTGATAAAGTAGAAAAGATTCCAGAAAACTAAATTTGGAATTATAATAGTTTGATTTGGATGTCATTATAATTTTTTTAATTTGGATGTGGTTTCATCTGTCCAGCCTCCACCCATTACTCCATTGACCAAGAACAAGGTAAGCTTGTACAGTCTTAGTGACACGGTGTCCCCATTCTCTTCACTTAGTCTGGTCTTTTGTTATATTGTTATATTATAGCAGGTATACCAGTGAGGAAAAACTTTCGGCATTCTATGAGACTCTTAGGACTACTTTCATTTTCTTCATGCGGTATAAAAGAAACCTTTCAAGAAACTGTAGTCCGCATGACATTTGAAGCATTGAAAATCTGTTTCGTAGTCCTGTAGCTGAGGCAATAACCTATCCGCTTTTTCAGTGAAAAAATGTAAATTAAAGAAATTCTATAGTCGTCCCCATATCGGCGTTGAGTCATTTGAGGAAACTGTATCTTGAAATAAACTAATAATGTTCCTCGCACAGGTTTTATTACTGCATATTGCATTTTGGTTGAGCAGGTTCAGGATACCACTGTGTTCCAAGTTCTATTCTCACCCAGAGTTTCACTTGAGATAAATAATAGTTGTTGGGGTTTGAGAGGACAGGTTATCCAAGCGTTTGAATTACTTATTACTTTGCGGTTGTTTGGCCAAAACGTTTATCCGGTCTCTACCGGTTGCTTGTTTAATGTTTAACGACCACTATGATGAAAGACCATTAGCGTCGCCCTCCTCCTTCATCCAGGCTTGGGACGGGCACTGACATAGTACGATCAGTGGCGGAGTAATTAAGGTCTCTGCTTGTTTACTGTTTAACGACCACGTGGTAACAAAGACCATTAGCGTCGCCCTCCTCCTTCATCCAGGCTTGGGACTGGTACTGACATAGTACGATCAGTGGCGGAGTAATTAAGGTCTCTACCGGTTGCTTGTTTCCAATGATATATGTAGCCCAACGATATTTTGAGCGTAGATTGTACTCGGTCCAGACGCATCGACTCGATCGATGAAACTATACTCGACACTCACCAGGTAATCTGCTGGTTATGGTTTCAGTCTATTAATAATTCAACGATTCGGCTGAATGATCCAGGAAGTAGGGCCTACTTGCAAGCGTCACAGCCTACATGTAATGCCTTGCTTTAAATTCAAACAACGAAGAGGGATATTGCCAAAAATAAACTGTGCTATCATAGCATAAGATGCGAATAGTTTTCTGCAGTTGTGTCTGCTACTGCTCGCTTAGCTAGTGAGCTTATTGCGCTATAGATAGCAAGTAACGACTAGTTTAACCTAATAACCATCGTTGTTATTCATTTACCGAACCACAGAGGATAGAGCAGCCGTCAGTCAGAGAGTCCTTTCATGTGGTCATTAATCCAGAATCCTGAAATCCAACCGGATAACAGCGGAAACTACTGGTTCATCCCTAACCGTATACGTTGCTCTTAGTGCTTGGTGCTCTTAGGTAATTGAGAAAGTAGTTGTGCAGCAACTGTTGCGATATTTAGGATCTCACAACCTTCTGCCAAAGCTACATTCAGCCTTAAGAGAAAGTCGTTCGATAGAGGCAGCAGCGGAATTTCTTGGTTGCAAAGCAGAATGGGTTGTCCGAGACTGTGAAGCGCTTCTGGATGATGACCTGTTCATGGAGACAGACGTTAGTCCTCTCTGCAGATCCTGCTTCTGCCAGTTCCATCAGATAAGAGTGATAGGACGAAATAAGTTCGTCGCCGTTGCGTTCTTTTATGCTGTCAGTTTGAAATATTAAACGAAGATTATTATTAACATTGCTTAACTTTGATGCATGTGCCAGAGTTGTATAAGAAGATCCAAACTGTGGAAACCAAACCATCACGTAGACATGACCTTCCTAGGCATATAAAAGTGCAGATCAAACGCCACCCGAATGAGAATCAATTACCCGCCTGCACGACCCTGTCTGGTTTTGATATTTTCCATACTTCTATTTTACTAGCGCAACACACGGATATGTCCTATGCTAATCTACAAAATGACTGTTAAATGAAAATTACAATAATGGCTAAGACATTTTCCAACGGATTTCTGACTCAGATAGAGAGCATATTATCAGTGTTGATTTCAGTCTCTAGTATGAAGCCCGAGCAGAAGTAAAAGGTGGAGGATATCATAGATTCGAGAATACTCAAGTATTTCTCCGTAGCGCGACTCCTCTCGGGCAAATTCCTAAATTTGGTGAAGTCGTCAGATATATGCTGGAGGTTCTTCACTGGCTCCCTATCCGCCGGCGCATTCAGTACAGGATAGCTGCTCTGGTGTGGCGATGTTGTTGGGGTTTGTTATTATTAACATTAAACTAATAATAAACCCCAACAAATAATAAGCTCGGTCTTACTCCATCTACCTGCGTGAGCTTTATGACCCATCTCGGATATCCAAGGACGTCGTCCCCACGCTCTGCATAGAATGAGTTCTTTTAGTTCCATTCGCCTGCACTGCAACTATGCAGAATCGAGTCTTCTCTTCCGTGGTAGGTCCAGTGGTCTGGAACGGGCTCCCTTTAGAGCTGCGCCCTGGAACTCTTTCTGGATGTTCTTTACTAGACACAAAACCGTACTTTTTGGGCGAGCTGGAGTCGGGAGCGCCTCTGAATAGTTCCCTTTAAGGGGCGCTATATAGATTCATGAATGAATGAATGAATAAATGAATTTCATTGGCCATCAGTAACATTAAACCAACCTGAGAAAAAATGACGCCTGAACATTTTTTGCATCTTTATCTCACCCAACTAAAAAAACGACACTTTATGGAAATGCTAAGAATCTCGATGGAAAGTTAGCCATATGAAAAATTCTAGAAAGAGAATAATAATAATAGCCGAAACCGAACAAGTAGTGATGAAACCACATCGAACAGATGAATCACAATTAAGAAGCGTGCAGAAGTAGAATAAATCGCCTCGTATCGCGTGCAAAATCTTACGTCATTTCGTGTCATCTCTTCCTTGCTGTCTATGTACGTCATTGAATGAGGTCATAATAGGTCTTGCATCATGACTAGTATATTATCATATAACGTCATGGGTCGATCTGACGTAATTCCTGTTACGGCCAATCCAAGCCAAGAACACAATATATAGGCCAGCCAATCGGAGCCAAGAGCAAAAGATTAGGCCGGCCTCTCGGATCCAGGAATACAGCAAGCCTTCCAATCACCGTTGCCAACCCGGAAGAGGTTCGGTCCGGTTTCACACCGTAACGACAAACTCGGGGTTGACGTACGAGAAACCGGCGAATTCCGTCTGGTCAAGATTCATGACGAACAGCTTGTCGGTTGGAGTCAGTTTCGGAGCTTCACTCGTAAACTCACGGTCAAAATTTCCAACGTCTTGGACGCTTTTCTTTAAAAGCAACATCATCTCTAGGTTAATTATTTACGAGTCTAAAAAAGCTCCGCAGAATTTATTTATATTTATTTCAGATATTTATATAGCGCCCCTTCATGAGCAATTGCGAGCGAAGGACTTGCCCAGGGTCCCTACGCGGCGGCTTGAGGTGGATTCGAACCCGCAACCCTCCGGCTGCAAGGCACCGAACATACCCCTACACCACCGCGCCCCACGCAACAAGCATACTACATGTAGTTTAGGTTGAAAGTGATTTGTGTCACTTACAGACTTTGAAAAGATGTGGACCTTATTAATTAGTAATAGACTATAGAAGACGGGAAGCATCTTGCATAGAAAATTATTATTGATTTTAACGATTTTGAGTAGTTAATACTGCGGAGATCTTCAGATTTTCAAAAATCTGATTTTGCTTAAATCACGCTGAAGCGACGGAATTCGTTGTTCCATTGAAATCCTGCAAAACCAGGACATACAAGAGATGCTTACTATCGGTGGTTTATACGGCGGTTGGACTTCTCGGCTTTCAATCCTTTCCCAGTCGATTCGACGAAAGAAGGCATGTTCCTTAATCTCCCGATTTCCACCTGCGCCACATCCAAGTCGATTGGTCGGAAACTTAGACAGAAGCTACAAATAAGCAGTTCCCACTTAAAACTCTCACCGACTGAGTCGATTATGCAGGCTATATGGTCGGATAAGGAGCGCCATCAATGGCTCTGGATTGAATGGTGTTATGATGTCAAGTGGATGGAGTTGTATTATGACGTCAAGTGGATGAAATTGAATTATGACGTCATGTGAATGAAATTGAATTATGACGTCATGTGAATGGATTGAATTATGACGTCAAATGGATCAAATTGCATTGTGACGTCAAGTGGATGGAATTGTATTATGACATCAAGTGGATGGAGTTGATAATGACGTCAAGTGGATGGAGTTGTATTATGACGTCATGTGGATCAAATTACATTGTGACGTCAAGTGGAGTTGTATTATGACGTCAAGTCGATGGAATCGTATTATGACGTGAGGTTGATCGACTGATCAAATGAATGGAAGTACAATGAATCGAGCAGTATTGTGACGTTAAGTGAGTGTAATGGCATTTTGACGTAAATTAAAGGAATGGTCTCGTGAAGTCAGTTTAATGGAAGTGAGTGGACTTTATTGCTGTAAATATGAGCTGAATAGGATTAACTAGAGAGACCAGAGAGCCCTATGAAAGACTCACAAAATGGCGACAGAGACTCTGATAGTGTACTGTTTTGGACTGATGTAACCGTCTGCGCTATAAGATCCTTCAAATCCATGGACCATAAAGAGTTTTAATATCGACGGGTAAAATAATGTGTTACCGTTAACTTTTGCCATAACGGATGCGACTACAGGACTGCTAGTGATGCAGTTGTTTTTTGCTGCTTGTGCTGCTGACGATGATGATGACGACGATGATGACGACGATGACGACGACGATGATGATGACGATGACGACGACCACGAAGATGATAATGATCCTGATCACGATGACTACGATGATAACGACAACGATGAAGACAGTTACTATGATTCTGACAATGTCGATGATGATGACGATGACGGTGATGATGATGACGACTACAGGACGATGGCTACAACAACGAAGCCGACAACTTAGTCGTTGCCGTCAGTGATATACGCCATACGGTATATATATATACACGATTGATTATGGCAATCGTCGCCGTGGGGCTAATAACGAACCCCTTTGCATATGGCGATCGACTCCCTGGACAGCGACTTGGGGTAAGATACGTTGTGATCGGTGATGGAACTGAACAACTCCTCCTCATCTTCCCCATCGAACGGTGGCTGAAACCAGACAAAATACGCATCAACCAAGTCAATACAGGTCCATTCAGTACCGGCCTTATAAGCAGTATGCGACCCACGCGACCGCATATAGGGCTGCCAAATTTGGGGCCTGCCAAATTTGATGATGCCTCCTAATATAATAAGTTCTTATTTTTACGAATGATAATTTGGCATTCCAGTGAGAATTTAAACGCCAGACTCCGATCAATCAATCTGGTGTGTGTACAACGTTAAGCTTCAATCGGGACTGATCGTGATTCGTGGTACATGGTCACAGGCCGACAAATTTCAGTTTGCATAGGGCCGTCAAAATGCTAAGACCGGCGCTGGGTTCTGTAATTAGATTGATTGATTGATTGATTGATCGAAGCCATTTATTGAATCACAAACAACAGGGGAACGTCACGAACGTGTTATATACAATGACCATACATTTACAAAAGTTCCCTGTTGTTTGTGTAAGGGGCAACAACAAAGGGTTAATAAACCCGCTAGGTCCAGGGTTGTCCTCTTCCAAATGGAATTATTACAGATGGAAAATCGATATTTATATACAGCGCCAGATAAGGTAGGAACTTGAACAGTTTTGCTTAACTAACAAGCTTAAATTTTACTAAAGAAAAAGCTTCATGAGTCATTTAATTCCTATTTGGCACACACAGCAATTGTCGGCGATAAAACAAGCGGGTTAAAGAGGAGTTGAATGTGTATCGCAAGGTGTTCCGCAATCCAGCGCTCGCTCATTCGAGCATGCTGAGCGAACTTCGTGACACTGACAAGTTGCAACGTCCACTTCAATTGCTTCTCAAATTAAAATTTACTCACGTGCGTAATAAATAAAATGAATAAATAAAATATAATAGTAATATTATTGCTATTGATTAAATTTGCAACGCGCGCATGGTCACACCGAAAAGTGAATCTGAGGCGCGGATAGTGAACCGGACCAGGAAAAGATGCAGTTAGATATCCAAGTGTTTGAAAGGACTCACCTGTCCAGTGAGCATTTCGTATAGAAGAACTCCATAGGCCCACCAGTCGACGGACTTTCCGTATGGCTGGTACAACAGAATCTAAACAGAAAAGTTATCGTCGTCAGCCTCGTCTATCTATTAACTGCCGAGGTCTGTTTTATTTCAGACGTTGTTAAGCTGAGGTAAGACTCGACAGGAAGCCAATAGAACGGCAGCGATTAAACAGAAAGGCGAGGCATCCAAGGAAAGACAGTGCAACAAAACTAAGCCAATCCACTGACTTCTATGGCGTGATCATCATAATGCACAAGGAATCAATCGACGCAGGACATAAGGTATTGTGTTTTCTGACACAAAAGTGCAGTTGACATTGTCAAGTGTGCAGGTGACTTGTCTGGAATATACAGTGTGTAGTACGAAGTACAGTTTGAAAGTTTAAGGAAGAGTTTGCAGTCAGCAGTTCTGAGTATTTTAGGCACAAAATTGATGAACACTTCAAGGGAGAGGCAGAGTATTGGCTTCTTGTCATCAACTGCAGAGATACCACTCAGGACGGCTAACTTGAAGGGCAGCTTCTGTCTGTAGGCCTATTGTTTGCGGTATAATTAAGCGGTACATACATACAGACAGGACTAAATAAAAAGTGATGAAAATGCAAACACTGAAATATGCAATTATATGCTCATAAGTGGGATGCACAGCTTCTAAATCGAGAGCGTGCACTGTTGTATACCTCAGGTGCAATGTAGTCGGGTGTTCCGCAGAAGGTTCTCGTCTTTAGATCACCGAACATCCCCTCCTTACACATCCCGAAGTCGGCGATCTTAATGTGTCCCTCTGAATCAAGCATCACATTATCCAACTTCAGATCCCTACAGCAGATATTCACCAACTGTAACAGTCACATAGTAATAGACACAATAATAAACATTATTATCATTATAATGTTATAATCAATAATAAGTAATAATGACTGCAGTTAATCATAGTGACATCAATATCAACATTATCACAACAATGGTTGTAATTATAAGATACTTAATAATCAATCTACCTTGAAGTTATGAGGGACTCTTTCCGCGTCGATATAAAGTAGCAGCATGACTAATAAAACTAATTGCAAAACGCTAAATTCGCTTTAGATATAACTTTTTTCTTTACGATATAATCATTCTTGTAGGCTAATATTTGTATATATATGGCCAACTACAACTGCTGCTGTCACTATTACTACTACTGCTACTGCTGCTACTACTACTACTACTACTACTACTACTACTACTACTACTACTACTACTACTACTACTACTACTACTACTACTACTACTACTACTACTACTACTACTACTACTATTACTACTACTACTACTACTAATACTACTACTACTACTACTTCTTCTTCTTCTACTACTACTACTACTACTACTACTACTACTACTACTACTACTACTACTACTAGTGCTACTGCTACTGCTATTGCTACTGCTACTGCTACTGCTACTCCTACTGCTACCACTACCCCTACCCCTACCACTATTGCTCCTGCTCCTGTTCCTGCTGCTGCTGCTGCTGTTGCATGCTTCGTACTCAGTTTTCGCTAGCCAATACAACTGATTATAACTTGGGTCAATATACAAGTAACCGATATTAATTGAACGAATAAATAGATAAAAAGTAATTAATTAAAGCCAGATGGAGAATAGAATTGGCATCCGTCCAAGTGGAGCTGGATCAACGGAACAAACATCATCAGAATTAATTGATCGAATAATCGCAATTATTGGCCTCAAACTAAGACCACCCGTGCAGTGGCGTCTGATGTTTACTTAGTTAATTGATTAATTCCTGCACCAGATCGAGCAATGACTCATGCTCTTATGAAATATTTACGCTTCCACCAGAGTTCGAAATTAAGCATAGCTTTACCAACAATATCATTATCCATGGTCGAATTTAAGGGGTGGTTTTACGGGTTCAGCCCCCAAATAAGTTTCAGAAAAACATTTTATATGCTTTACATGCAAAATACAAAAAACCTGGACTTTTGCGACGATTTTCAATGGAAGCCCCCACCCCCGAAATCTTAAAACCCCCTCCGAAATTTTTTTATGGCTACGCCCATGTCATTATCTACAACTATGAACTACTGAGCCTATCATTAGCTAAAACTATCAACTATTGAGCCGATCGTTTGCTAGAACTAAGAACAACTGAGGCTGTCATTAGCTAAATCTAAGAACTACTTAGCATATAATTAGCTATCATATAGCCTATCATTATAGCATGGTGGCCGATTGGTTAGAGCACTTGGCCAGGTTCGAGTCTCGCCCGAGGAAATTCCTGTGTAGGGACTAGGGACCTTGAGCAAGTCCGTCACTCACGATTGCTCTGCGCAATCTATGTTCTGTCGTATGGTCGTGTAGGCCTACATTTCTGAACTTTGGAAGGAGGGCAATATCAAAATATAGTTGTATTGTATTGAATTGTATTGTGTAGCTAAAACTAAGAACTTCTGAGCCTATCTTTAACTAAAACCAATAGTAGGCTACTTATGAGTCTATTATTAGCTAAACAACCGGGTACTGAGCTCATCGTTTGCTAAATTTAAGAACTTCTGAGCTCATCATAAGCTAGAACTAAGAACCACTGAGCTCATCTCATCGTTTGCTAGAACTAAGAACTACTGAACTACCCCTTTCGTCCGCCCGACCAACTCTGCCTGTGCTACGTAGTACGTACATATATAAATGCGCATGAATGTAGGCTATGTATATATGTCTGCTTACCTATAGACGACTCCTTTGACGTGCAGAAAGAACAATCCGACGGCTATCTCTGCTGCGTAGAATCTGTGAGACAACAATCATTCAATTCATTCACAACTATTACCTACTATACACATTTTATTTATGTTTGTAATTGCAAATTTATATAGCGCCACTTCAAGATAGACTCATCAGAGGCGCTTCCGGCGTAACACAACGAAAAGAGAATGGTCTTCAAGCGCTTGCGGAAAATAGGCAGAGTTATGTCTGTCTGTCTGTCTGTTTATCTGTTCTGTCTGTCTGTCTATATCGTTGTCCATTATGCTCTATTCGTCTGATCATCCCCTCTGCTTTTACAGAATGATGACATAATTCTTCATCGGATATTCGGTTGCAAATTGCGCATAATTATGCATAGATTCTAATCGTGAGAATGAAGAGCATATCTTACACGGCCACTGGTTCCTTGAACTTTCCCTCCTGTTGGATTCGATGCATCAGATCACCACCGTTGACGAACTCCATCACGAAGTACAAACGGTCCTATATATAGGACACGTGACAGAACAGAACAGACATTTACAGACACACACACACACACACACACACACATCGATAGATGGACGACAAGATAGATAGAAAGAGAGACAGACAAACAGATAGACAGACAGACAGTCAGACAGTCAGACACACATTCATACATACATATGCATGCATACATATATACTTACATACATAAATTCCTTTTAAAATGGATGCATACACACACATACATACAGACATACAAAAATACATACATACATAATGCATACATACATTCACACTTACATACATGCATATATATGTGGATGCATACATGCATGCATGCATACATAGCCTACAGGCACACAGGCAGACAAACAGCATGTATACATACATACCTATAGAGACACACACACAGACAGCATGTATACATACATCGACAGGACGATGATTGACTGACCATGGTTTGGAAGCAGGAGTGAAGTGCCACTAGGAACGGTGGTTTGTTGCTAAGTGCCAGAACCCTTTTCTCCGTCATCGTGCATTCGACGTCATCGTCCTGAAGGATGACGTCTTTCTTTAAGATCTTAATGGCGTACAGCTCTTCCGTTCCCTTCCTCTCGGCCAGCATCACCTGATACATTATAACAACCGTGGTCTCAGCGTTACTTATAAACGTCGAACTTCTGAGCTGGTACATTACGAATACAATGTAAACACATCAAAGTACAATCCAACACAATGCAACACAACTGGTAACCGGACACGGACCTACACTGGACAACCCTTCTGATACGACGCAGCGCTCATGGATAAGCTGGTGCTCTGTGCTTAGCTTTAGAGTAGCGCTTTAGATATTTGGAATTTACGATTTGCGATTACGCAGTTTGGTAAAGCCCCCTACAGAGTTCAGAAGAGCAGATCGAAGCGGATTTGGCAACCATAAGATGTTGGCTAGCGCTGGATACGTGTTCCTCTGTCTAATATAGCGTAATCTGTATCATCGTAACAACTGTGGTCACTTTTTAATAAAGTCAGCATAAACTGAATGTTGAGCCACGAAAGTGATCCTCTTAAAACTGTTTCTTGCTTGTTTCTGGAATGAAAGAAACTGTTTTAACCTTCTAGAATTTCTTTCTTCATTTATTATCTCTTAGTTTGTGACAATCGGGGCTCTCATCTACTTCTAACCACAAATTGTACTCTGATTATTACGAGGTAGGACGGCTCGAGTCAGAAGATGTGAGAAGCAGACGTAAAGTCTTGACCGTAGCGATGAAAAATTAGACAGACTATCGATTCTTCATTCTTAGAGGACCTAGTCACCTAGTCCCATAAACGTTGCGCCCATCCCCAGTCCCCACAGATCCTTGCCTTTCCGAAGCTGCCCTTGCCAAGCACAGTAAGGAAGTTGAAGTCCGTTGCCCGCATGAAATCCTGTTTCGACAAGCCATCGATCAGTCTCTGCTTATCGTCCTCCAGATCATTCTTCCCCTCTTCAATCGTCTAAACAGCAAAACACGGAGCAACAACTAACATGTAATACAGTGTAACGTAAAGTAGTGTAAATGTAGGGCTGCTGTTCGATTAAAAATTTTAATCACCATTACAATTTTTTATCGAAATTAACTGCATATTAATCGATATTTTACATAAGTCCTTCAAGTATATTAATATATTTCTATAAAGCGGAAAAACCGAATGCTTACTTCCATTACAAAACACTTTTAATAACCCTTGGTTTAAAATTAAGCATATCGAACTATTCCATTTAGTTTATTTATTTATTTAGTTTAAGCTTATCTATAAATTTTGGAATGAGTGAATAAACAGTTTTGTACAGTATAATATAAGACAACTGAATAAACAGAGAAACACTATTAAAATCAGTCGACTGCTTAAAATAATTTTTTTAAATTTTGGGCTACCTTTAAAACGATATAAACCTTAAATGTACTGTCAGTATGTAAAAGACTGAAACTGAGGCTGGATTGGTTCAGATGGTCTAGTTTCCGTGAATGGTCATCCATTAAACGCAGTAATCGGACTCGATGCTGTTTCGAGGCTCTGGGCGTGCCAACCATCGTCGTATCCACGGCATCATGCTGCTACCCATTCATAATTGACGTCGGTAGCTTGTTTACCATTAAGCAAAAGGAAAGATTGATCGATCAGGATGTCAAGCTGTTGTTAGCGATGCTGTCAGGATTACTCGTGTCGTTATATGAGCGTTAATGTTACATCTGCTAGATGTAAACACGTGCAATAATATCGGAATGAAAATGAAATATTAAAGATATTGACCATTCCTTCCCACTCTATAGTGTCTAAGCTTTGGCCTATAATTATGCTAGGCATGTAAGCCGAGAAGCGAGGGCCTATACAGCACAGGTCTATCGCTAAGAGCAGAGGCTCAGAGGCTCTAGAAAAGAGAAAAATGGTAATATTCGAAATTCAGAACGTGTTACCCTTACCAAGTTCTCCAGCTGTTCCTACAAAGGCAAAAAATAAAACATTCAGATAATGATATAAATTCAGAGTTTCTGGCCACCAGCAGCTTACTCAACAGGACCCTCTGCGTGCGGTGGCACGCTTCGCTGCTTTTGCAAGCTCTGCGAGGGGCCACTTTTGCAGATTCCCTGCCAACGAGCTCATTTGTGAGCTCTGTGGGATCATAGTTACGCTATTACGACAGATGACAACAGCTAAACGGTAAGCATGGAGGAAACACTCAAGTTGTTTACACGATGTGTGTGTGTGAGAGAGAGAGAGAGAGAGAGAGAGAGAGAGAGAGAGAGAGAGAGAGAGAGAGAGAGAGAGAGAGAGAGAGAGAGAGAGAGAGAGAGAGAGAGAGAGAGAGAGAGAGAGAGAGAGAGAGAGAGAGAGAGAGAGAGAGAGAGAGAGAGAGAGAAGATGAAGAGAAAACAGAAAGAGAGACAGAGAGAGACAGAAAGATAGATATAAGAAAGAGAGAGATACAGAAAGACAGAAAGAGAAAGAGAAAGACAGAAAGACAGAAAGACTGAAAGAAAGAGAGAGAGAGGGAGAGAGAGAGAGACATACATGCAGACATTAGACGCAGAGAGAACGTAATTGATTTCGTGTACAATGCCCCTAAATCAATCTTCTAACCCCGTGACCCTGTCAAGAAGACGTTCTCGTTTCCATGGCATCAGATTGAAACATTTTGTCGTCTTACTCTTGCTACAAGCTTCCTTTATATAACGTCTCTTAATTAACGCTTCTAAAAAAGACTTAAAGAGGCGCTATAAAATTATCTTTCACAAAGGGTGGGATAAGAAGATGACTACTAGTAGCTCATGTTTAACGACGCTGCGTCATGTATCCCGTTCTCTCCGTGTGTCTATGTCTGTATATCTCTGTCTGCCTCTGTCTGTCGCTCTCTGTCTATGTATCTCTCTCTGACTCTCTGTTTCTGTCTGTCTGTCTTTCCCTCTGTCTGTCTGTCTGTCGTCTCTGTCTCTCTCTCTGTCTCTCTCTCTCTCTCTCTCTGTCTCTCTCTCTCTCTCTGTTTCTCTCTCTCTTTCTCTCTCTCTCTCTGTCTCTCTCTCTCTCTCTCTCTCTCTCTCTCACACACACACACTCTCTCTCTCTCTCTCTCTCTCTCTCTCTCTCTCTCTCTCTCTCTCTCTCTCTCTCTCTCTCTCTCGCACCACCCGACTACAGCAGTGACGGAGTTATCCTCGTTTTGTACTGACCATTCTGAGTTGCTGGCGTGCCTGAAGGGCGGCGGGGGTGACTTCTTCGGGACAGGGGACGCTGTAGAACTCTCCCTCCTCGTGGCTGAGCAGCTTGTACCATCCATCGGCCCCGGTCTTGACTAGCTCTGAGACCCCGAAGGACAAGGCCCCCATGAAGTCATTGCGACTCGTCCGATCCCAGTCCCACAGCTCAACGGACAACCGCTTCGCATAGTCCTCTGGTGACAGAGTACTACGACAACAACAACAACAGCGTCGTCGTCATCATCATCGCCTTCTCTTTCGTCGTCATCGACAGTGTCATCTTCATAAACATTATCGTTGTCATCGTCGTCGGTGCTGCTGTCACTATCATAATCATCGTCATGATCATCACCATCATCATCAGTATTGTTATCGTCATAATCATATTTTCATAATCATAAATCGCAATCACAATCATCATCATCATCATCATCATCATCATCATCATCATCATCATATCTCCTATTATTTTTATTAATATTATTATTAAAAAGATATTAATAGCATTAATAATATTAATAATAATCATCATCGATTGATTGTCCCCTTTAGTATCATCCTTTTTATGACCACCTGCGACTACGATGGTATCATAATCAATAGTTTACGTTTTTCTCATAGTTATGATGACCACCATCATAAATATAAATAACATGATATCTTCATCATTGACAATATTAACAACAACAACAACAGCAGCAGCAGCAGCAGCAGCAACAACAACAAGAACAACAACAACAATGATCGAGTATAGTCATTGCCTACAAAATAAATAGTTTGCGTTTTTCTCTAGTTATGATGATTTATAAATATAAATAACATGATATTTTTCATCATTAACAATATTAACAACAACAACAACAACAACGACGGCAGCAGCAGCAGCAACAACAACAACAATGATCGAGTATAACAGTCATTGCCTACAAGACGAAACTTTCGTTCCAGGTGGGATTGAGGCTGGCTTTGACGGTTTTCGTCTTCTGTTTCGATTTTCCAGACTCGCTTGGAACCAGTTTCAGTTTCACGTATGGATCTGCCAAACCGTTCGGATCCATCGGATTCAGGTTTCTCGCTTCATTGACTACAAAGTTAGCAGACGAGGCGCTACAGAAGCTGTCAACACATCAGCAACTAATTCTGGATGAGATGAAGATGAATAGTGTGATTAAGCAAACAGTACTCATTGACCTTAAATTCCATTAGCACTGTTGAACCATTAGTTACATACACATTTGCACAGGCAGCTTAATTAATTAACCGCCGGTAATCAATAGCATATGTTGGTTCAGTAGGCTCTGCATTATCTCCCCTACTTAGATCGATAGCTAACATTGCCGACAACAAGGACATCTATTCGAAAAGTTTGAATCACAGACTCACAGTATGGGTATGAATAATTGTTATTAACGTCATTTTCTTAGCCTCGGCATATGAGAGCGTATGGCCAGCCCTCTCTCTCGCCGTCTCATCTTCCCACCGACAGCGTGCGGTCATTGCAATCATTTCATAGTTGAGTTCGCTAAGGCTCTAAATATGTAATGTAGTTCTAAGACTTCAAAATATGTAATGTAGTTCTAAGACTTCTAAATAAGTAATGTAGTTCTAAGACTTCTAAATATGTAATGTAGTTCTAAGACTTCTAAATATGTAAAGTAGTTCAAAGACTTCTAAATAATTATGAAATGTAGTTCTAAGACTTCTAAGACTCTTCGTTAATTAGTCACGAACTTTCGACGACGAGTTTTCCGTTGTCGTATGTGATCTTCATTCGGATTCTGCCTCTGCGCTCCGTGTGATCGAGGCCACACAATCGAGGAACATTCTTCTCACACCTCCTGTGTACGTTGATGTCACAAGCTGTAAGCACACACCAAAGACACAAATATTGAGACTGCCATCCGTATCTGTCTGTCTGTCTATCTGTCTGTGTGTGTGACACTGTGTGTGTGTGTGTCTGTCTGTCTGTCTGTCTGTCTGTCTATATGTCTGTCTGTCATAAGCCCTAAATAATTCGTCTTCAACAATAGTAAAATGATATTAGCTCAAATTAAAAAGTTGTGGCATGTAGAATCGTAGATTAAAGGCGACAAACAACTTGGTCTAGAGGCGGTAGATCGTTAAATCCGCTTCTATAGTTTTAACATGGAGAAAGGTCAAAAGGAACAAGTCATGGACACATACTGGGAATGAATGAACTGCAGGAGAAGGACTTTTGGGATCGCTACAATGAGCTGATGCAGCAGAACTGGCTACAACAACTGTCACAGAATTTGAGAGTCTAAGCTACTGTTCTGGTTTCTCGCTGTGCTCTTAGCTCTGCTCCATCTTACTTGCGCTATCTTTGCCGCCCAGTGTCCGACATAGCGGCGCTTTTAGTGCCACGGGCTTCGATACTAGACAAAGCCGAGCTTTCTCAGTTGTAGGCCCTCCATCTGGAATGATCTCCCGCCAGAGCTGCGTTCATTACTCCTGATCAACTCAACTGGGTTTTATAAGTCACGGAAGTCTTTTTTCTTTAGTTGTAGCTGGACTGGGAGCTCTCCTGAGTAGGTTTCTTGAAGGGGCGCTATATAAATTCTCATAATGAATGAATAATGAATGAATGAATAATGAATGAATGAATGAATGAATGAATGAATGAATGAATGAATGAATGAATGAATGAATGGAGGATGAAAAAGTAATTCATTCATTCATTCGGGAATTTATATAGCGCCCCTTCAAGGAAACTACTCAGAGGCGCTCCCGACTCCAACGCGCCCAAAAAGAACAGTTTTTAGTTTAGTAAGGAAAGTTTCAGGCAGACTCCCAGGGTGTAGACGCAGCTCTAGAGGAAGGCCGTTCCAAATCATTGGGCCTGCCACAGAAAAAGCTCGGTTCTGCATTGTTGCAGTACGAGCAAAAGGAACCATAAGAACTCCTATATTTATTAAGCGCCATTATCTATTCACCTAGAATCAATCGATGGCGCTGAGCAGCTGTGAGTGAAGAACGGGCTCAAGGTCCCTACACAGTAATTGGTTCAAGGGAGGAGACTCCCATGCACCAATCCGTTCTCTCCACCACCACGTTGCATGCCAGAGCGCTCTAACCAATCGGCTACCGTGTCCCAGGATATGAGAAGGGACGAGTGATCCGATTGGTTGGGTGGAGATTATCCGGCGAATATTGGACTAATGAGACGACTGAAGAGCTTTGTTCGTCGTCTGACTAATTAGCTTTATCTTGCTAATGATTAACATCGTGCAAACAGCAACATCGTAATGCCTCTAATTAATGAGTCTAATATGCAATATTTCATCTCCATCCATCGCCACCACCACCACCACTACCACAGCCACCACCATTACCACCACCACCACCACAGCCTTCCACTATCACCACCGTCGTCATCATCATCAGTGCCATCGTCTCCGAGCAGTGGAGAGCTTTCATGGCTCGGGACTAATGAATGTAGTTGCTTGGCTGTGCTGCAGGGGAATGGAGCCAAGGAGAAGCAACGAACGGCCGCAGAGTCCCAGAGGACGGACGGACGGACGGACGGACGGAGGGACGCAGGCAACGACGATCAAACCCAGAAGAAGAACGATATAATATAGTCATCTATTTTTCATGCATACATACATACATACTCATAGATGTTTACGACTCTGTATGCACTGAGCGTATGCATCCATCTACATATATATATGTATATATGTGTATGTATCTGTGTATAGGTGTGTATGTGTGTAGGTATGTAGGTGTGTGTGTGTGTGTGTGTGTCTTTGTGTGTGTGCGTGTGTGTGTAGGTGTGTGTGTAGGTGTGTGGGGTCTGTATGGGCGCGCGTGTGTGTGTGTGCGCGTGTGCGTGTGTGTGGGTCTGTATTTGCGTGATTGTGTGTGTGTGTGTGTTTGTATGTATTTCAATATTTCATCTCCATCCATCGCCACCACCACCACTACCACAGCCACCACCATTACCACCACCACCACCACAGCCTTCCACTATCACCACCGTCGTCATCATCATCAGTGCCATCGTCTCCGAGCAGTGGAGAGCTTTCATGGCTCGGGACTAATGAATGTATAGTTGCTTGGCTGTGCTGCAGGGGAATGGAGCCAAGGAGAAGCAACGAACGACGGCCGCAGAGTCCCAGAGGACGGACGGACGGACGGACGGACGGACGGAGGGACGGAGGACGGACGGACGGACGGACGGACGCAGGCAACAACGACCAAACCCCAGAAGAAGAACGATATAATATAGTCATCTATTTTTCATGCATACATACATACATACTCATAGATGTTTACGACTCTGTATGCACTGAGCGTATGCAACCATCTATATATATATAATTATGTATGTATGTGTATACATCTGTGTATAGGTAATAGGTGTGTATGTGTGTAGGTATGTAGGTGTGTGTGTCTTTGTGTGTGTGTGTGCGTGTGTGTGTGTAGGTGTGTGTAGGTGTGTGTGTAGGTGTGTGGGGTCTGTATAATTATGCGCGTGTGTGTGTGTGCGCGTGTGCGTGTGTGTGGGTCTGTATTTGCGTGATTGTGTGTGTGTGTGTGTGTGTGTGTGTGTTTGTATGTATTTGTAAACTGACATTTATAAAGCGCCACGTCAAGAATAAACTCATTATATAGTGTCGCTACCATCCCATACCAGTGAAATCACTGTAAAAATACAGACTTCAGGCGCTTGCGAAGCTGTGGAAAGGACAACTGAGGAGCTCGAGCCGCATCTCTCGAGAAAGGCGATACCAGCTGGTGGCCCAACATAGACAAAGCTTCTGGACTGAGTTAGCAGTATGCATACGAGGAACAGTCAAGAGTCCATGGGCAGTCGACCGAAGGTTGCCATGACTCCGGACTGAGGAGACCGCAATGCAGAAGTCCCTAAGGTGTGATGGAGCAAAGCCGACTAGAGAATTCCGTATAAGGATCAGGATCTTAAACTGAATCAGAATGGAATGGGAGCCAGTGCAAACTATTCCGCATAAAGGAAGCTACATGTATATGGCCAAACCAAACCTGGCGACACTTCCAAAAAGGCGGGAAGCGGCACTGAGAACACATTGACACATTGAAGCTTCTAAAAATTAGCTAGTGAAAGTCCAGAATAATGTGTGTCTTTTATGTGTGTTTGTGTGTGTTTGTGTGTGTGTGTGTTTGTGAGTGTTTGTGTGTATTTGTATATGTGTGTTTGCATGTGTGTTAAACTGTGTTTGGGTGTGTGTTTGCGTGTGTTTGCGTGTGCTGTGTGTGTGTTTGTGTATGCTTGTGTATGTGTTTGGTGTGTTTGTTTGTTTGCAAGTGTGTGCACTCTTGGACGACATTGTTGGATGGAATATCGAGCGAAGTGGTCATTGCGGGAACAGAGAAAGGCGAGAGGGAAAGGCAACGAAATTGTGGAATGGGAGGAAGGGAATCGGGAATGAACGCTGGAGACACAGAGACAGATAAGGGAATCAAGGGAACGGATCTGATTAGAGGGTTGGATTAAGGGAGGACGTGACCAAGGGAAGAAAACTCAGATATAAACGAATAGCAGGAGAGAGGCACAGACCGACACTCACGAAGACACAGGCAAGAACGCAGACAAATACGCACAAACGCTTAGGTGAGGACGGAAACGCACATAGACTTGGATGAGATAAGATCATGGGAGAATGCGGGCATGTGAAACTGAAAGGGAGAGTGGTAGAGTGAGAGAGGAAGAGAGGGAGGGAGACAGAGACAGACAGAGACAGAGTGACACACAGATACACAGAAATACAGAGAGACGCAGAGAGACGCAGAGAGACACAGAAACACAGAGAGAGACAGAGAGAGACAGAGAGACAGAGAGACAGAGAGAAAGACACAGAGAGACTGAGAAAAGATAGACAGAGAGACACAGAGAGAGACAGAGAGAGACAGAGAGACAGAGAGACAGAGAGACAGACACAGAGAGACCGAGAAAAGATAGACAGAGAGACACAGAGAGAGACAGAGAGACAGAGAGACAGAGAGACAGACACAGAGAGACCGAGAAAAGATAGACAGAGAGATAGACACAGACAGACAGACAGCGACTGAGGCAGCAACAGACTGACAGTGAGAAGGCGACACACACAGACAGAGAGATATGTACAGAGACGGAGACTGAGATAGAGAGAGACACAAACAGATAGAAAGACGAGAGACAAAGAGGGAGAGATAGAAGAACCCATGGATGCAAAGCAGAGCATACCATTGCTATGCGCTGTCTTCGAATGGAGCCTTGAGAGCTGCGCATCGCCAGATAAGACCTGATCGATATTCATTGGGCCGTGGACACCATAAAATAAAGAACGCTGCGTCAATTGGAGAGGAAATTTTCTGTGGAGAGATCGGTTGGAGGTGGTTGAGAAGTAGGTGAAGTGATTACGGAATGCTCCAAGAAACAGCTACGTCATTCCGCGTGATCCAAGGATGGAAAGCGGCTGAAGGACAAAAGGAAAAAACGAATAATGGAAGAAAGGAGGGATTGGCCATATATGAAAAAAGAAACTGAGCAAAGGGGTTGTGATTGAATGAAAGAGAATAGACTGAAAGGAACAAAGGAGTGTAAGGAAACATAGAAGCAAGCGAGATGGAATGGTTGAAGCAAAAAAGAAATAAAGAATTGTTGTAGGAAGCAGTTGTGTATGCAAACAAAAATTGAATCGCTAGAGACAAGCAGGAAGATGGAAGAACAGAACAAAAGAAGTGAAAGTGGAAATGGAAATGGAATTATTGAAGGAATACAGGAAGGAAATTACGAATGAAGAAAAGTGGGAAAGAAAATAAGGAAGCAATACAAGAATAAACGGAACAGACGTATGACAGAAAGGAGGGAGAGAAAGAAGAATGATTTAAGAGGAAGAAGTGGAATAGATAATTAATTCGGATGAATCAATGGATGATGGAAGAGTTCGACTGGTGCATGGACCCAGTCTCATCACTAGTGAAGAAGAAGGCGGAGATGGTGATGCGTTGTCCCTGGCAACCGTACCTATGGCCGGCGTCTCCTTGGCAACAGAAGCTATGCTAATCGTGTCGTTAGATGTCTTCGAATGCGCAGACGACAGAGGTCGCTACGAAGCTGTCGACTGGCACATAAACCCCTCTGGCCGCTTCACCCTCTGTAGCCCAACGGGGTTCAGTGCATGCGACCCGTGCGTTGGTTGGGGTGGCTGGTAGATGGATGGGTGGTGTTGTTCGGGGGTGGCTTGGGTCGGTGGGTGGGTGGGTTGCTTAGTCATCGGTTAGGCGGTTGACTGATGCTTTGGGTGGTGGCTGTTTACATCGATGGGCCTGGGAATAGTGAATGGGTAGATTGGATGTGAGTGTATGGGTTGATGAATGAGTGAATGAGTCGATGGATAGGTGACAAGGTGAAAGCGTTCGCTGGCTGCGTGGACGGTTAGGACTGCTTTTGGAAACTGCGTCGTCTAAGATAAAGCAAAAGGTCGCTGGAAGGGGCTCCAACAGTGAACTGATGAGAGACCTCGATGGATGGTGGCGGTCCAAAAGGGCGTAAGATATTCAATTCATTTCCACTCAAACTTATGCTTTCATGATAAACACGAACAACAGTATATAATAAATATATATATATATATATATATATATATATATTCGTTTTATTTTCTGACAGGTTGACAGACCGCAACTAGTTACAATAGAAATGTGTTAAATATTTAAATCAGTATCGGACAAAAACAACAAAACAGTCAGATGTGCAGACAGTGTATGCAATATCCGAACTTTGTACACTGGTGTGCAAGTCTGGAATAGGCAAACGACGTTTTGAAAATTAGGTATTTTCATTTTCATGCTACCCGTGTGCGTGTGCAGAGCATATTATAAATTAAGAATAGTAGGGGCCTTCCTCGTATTAGACTATAGTCTGTATGCATTCTGCAAAGGCTGCAATCTAATCACATAGTCTAATCGCGTGTGTCTATGTATTATAATACGTCCAATGTATCCAACCAGCAAGATCCTCCAGACAAGTGACTTTCGACAAGCTTCTCATTAGGAGCGGCTGAGCGTTTAACAAATACATAGGCCTATCCTCTCGTCAATCTGTTTGTTCTTGAGGAGTTGACGTACCTTAGCAGAGAGATACGAGAGTAAATAGTTTGATTCTGTTGGCTAATTAGTCGCTATTTCAGCAGTGCTTTCGTAACTACATTAGCAATGGAGTAAAAATAAAAAGCACTGAGGTGAGCAACCATATACATTCGCATGGTCACTACAAACTCCAAGGTCAACAATTGCAGAGTAATTATTTACTGCGCACTGCTGTATACCGTAAATTTGGATTACTTTATTTATAGCGCTATACCAGAAAAACTCATTCACGACCGACGAGCGTTAAACAATGATCGAAGGTCTGTAAGAAGACAAAAACTGCCATATTGTTTGCCTAGGCCTACTCAACGTCCTCCTCCGCCGCGCGCAGGCCCTCGATTGTTTCCTGCAGGGCTTATTACGAGTGGAGACGATTATCGGCGCGAAATGGAAGGAGATAATTGGACGGTGAGAGAGAGAGAGAGAGAGAGAGAGAGAGAGAGAGAGAGAGAGAGAGAGAGAGAGAGAGAGAGAGAGAGAGAGAGAGAGAGAGAGAGAGAGAGAGAGAGAGAGAGAGAGAGAGAGAGAGAGAGAGAGAGAGGCGTTGAAGATTAATGTTGCCTCTTCCGTTGCGCCATATTTTGTTCAACGGACGAATTGGATTCTAAAATTTCTAATGAATGTTGTAGCCGTCTCCTCTTATTGTCTGCGTTTTGTGTCTGTTCAATTGGTTATATTTTACGATGCTAGTTAGGAGAAAATGTATGATCTATAGTTGGGCAATAATTCTTTAATAACCAGCATCGGTAAATATGCCAGTAATAAAGGTTAAGGCAAGAAATATTAAGTTAGGCTATGATAAAGACTGCGTATCGCGTCCTACATCAATATGGACAGCAGGGAACCAGCTGAAGAAATTTGAATTAACGGTCAGCGTCGATAGTTTTTAAAACAAGCAGACGATTTTCGGTGACTGTGAGTCTCCACTCTCCACTCTCCAGTTACGCGAAATCTGTCGGAGACGTTAGATGCTCCGCTTGAAGGACGTTTCTCGCAGTTAACTCCAGATCGAATCGAATTGAACTGTTTTAAAGTTCCCGTTAAGTGATCTCGATCTGAATCGTTTGGTGATCGTTCACGAAGTGGAGTGCTGTGATCGAGTGAGGCCAGAAATGTGTGTACAGATGACGTTAGCGAAGACAGGAGAGCGGTAACTGTGCGTAAACAGTGACTGCAGAGCAGTGGCGTACGGAGCTTACATGCCGCCCGGGGCGACGGCCCAAAATTTGGCAAATTTTCGCAAAATTTTCTTTATTACTTCCGCTAAAATTTCTGATGACCTTTTTTTTTTTTTTTTTTGCTTTTCCCCTCTTATACTATCATTGTCAGAAGCCGCCCTGTCCTCCGCCCGTGCCGCCCCTCATTACGCCACTGTATGCTATTTACTGGATTATTTTTCTTCCTTTCCTTCCTTCTTTGTCTACTTTTATTACTTTCTCTTATACTTTTTCAATTTTTTCCTACATTCACTCCTTCTTTTATTTTTCTTCAACCCTATTTTGCCGCCCCTGCTCAAGTGCCGCCCGGGGCGACTCGCCCCCTGCCCCCCCTCGGTACGCCACTGCTGCAGAGGTGTCAAGACGTGTAAGGCGAGTGGCGGAGTACTGGTTTACATCTCGATGAAATTGGTCTGAAACGGGTCAACTACGGTACATATCTGGTAACTTTGAGGAAAGTTGAACTGAAGAAGATGTGGTCGGTCAGCACAAGTAGGCGTACATCAGTTCGAACTGTGGTTGAAGCAAACAGTCCTTCATTTACGAGTAAAGGAACGCTTAGAAAGATCATTTCTGCGACGTCGAGTCAACTGTATGAAAACTGCGCAAAATCCTATCGTACGGGCCATCAACGAGAGATATAGTTTATATCAGAATAATTATAACTGCAATCTGATGCTGGTTCAAGTAGTGATCATGATTGAATATTGTCGTTGATAAACTCTTTTGAGGACTGTATGTTTGAGTATAAATTGGTAGGTTTTGCTGTTGGACATTACGCTTCAATATTTATATAAACTGAAAAGGGTCTATTATTCAGAACTGTCTGCAAAACACCATTAATTTCATTTCTAGTCTTTGTTAATTATTATAGTCGAGGCAATGTAAAAGTAATAAGATGAAATATCCGCTGTCAGACATGACAACCGCATGCATCTTTGACAATGTGCAGATGAAAATATTTGGTGATCAATAAAGCATGAGAATTGAATTGAATTTTGAACTGGATTGAATATTTGCTATAATATTATGAGTTGCATAGGCCTACAGACTGTCGAGGTCTGCGCTGCTGCTCATAAATAATTGTATGACGAGGCTGAGAAAATGGAGTCGCAAATTTACTTAGGCTTATCACCAATCATAACTGGGTTCAGACGATGTACTGCGGACTACGTAATAGATATGCAAAAACAGAATATGCACGTGAATGAAGGCGTACATTGATTAACTAATTAGTTTGTGAGCGCATTTTCTGTTACTATATTAGTTGTTCTATCACGTGACGTCAGCCTTACGTCTAATTAGAGATCTTTAGAGTAGTATAGAACTGTGGTGTAGGCTACTGAAGGCGCAGGTATGGGAGATGGTTCACACCTGACCGACCTAACTATAGCGCACTATAAGTAGGATGCAATTAAGAGAGGACTGAATGCAGCATCTCTAGAAGGTCATCGCCTCATTCAAAGGTCGCGTGAGAAGCAACGATGCCCAGACTTTTTACGAGTAGTTGATTTGATCGAGTTAACACAGAAGGACACAGGCATACAGAGACGAAGACAAACGCATAAGCAGACAAATGCAGACATACAATGTAGGCACACAGACAGCCGGAGACAGGCACACATTGTAAACACATGCACAGGCAGATACTTGCATATATTCATTCATTCATTCATTCAGAGCATTTATATAGCGCCCCTTCAAGAAACTACTCAGGAGCGCTCCCGGCCCAGCCACGACTAAAGAAAAAAGACTTGAGGGACTTGTAGAACCCTGTCAGATGGCTTACAAGTAAAAAACGGAGCTTAAGTGGTAGGTCATTCCAAATGGAAGGGCCAACAACCAAGA
Source organism: Aporrectodea caliginosa (assembly GCA_020284085.1). NCBI lineage: Eukaryota > Metazoa > Annelida > Clitellata > Crassiclitellata > Lumbricidae > Aporrectodea > Aporrectodea caliginosa. The sequence continues at coordinate 627,112 of JACEVL010000202.1, forward strand.
AAGCACGGCGCTGCCTAATAGCCAAGCGAGTCCATGGAACAAGGAACTCACCCCTCGTCGCAGAGCGAAGCACCCGACGCGCTGGAACATCAGACACTGGGCGGTAAAGATCACGCAAGTAAGATGGAGCGCAGCCAAGAACACAGCGAGAAACAAGAGCAGCAATGCGATATGAGATACGCTGAGACACAGGCAGCCAATGCAACACATCACGCATGTATGCAGAGACAGGAGAGTACTTAGGAAGCCGTCCAATAAGCCGAGCAGCCGAGCGTAGAACTCGATCTAGTCGCCCCAAAACACCAAGGGGAAGGCCAGCAAGTAGAGAGGAACAGTGGTCAATTCGACTAGTAACAAAGGCATGAACAAGGACCACAACTGCATCATGAGAGAGAGAGCGAGAGACCACTCGAAGCTGACGAAGCTGATAATAACAACTCCGTGCAATTGAGTTCACATGTTGAGATAAAGTAAGCTCGGAGTCAAGAGAAAGTCCCAGATCACGAACTGTGAGGGAAAAGGTTATGTGAGGAAAGAGCAGGGTAAGTTGAGGAAAGTCGATACCCTGAAGTTGTCTACGGCTACCCAGCCAAATGAGCTGTGTTTTAGAGGGATTTAAGAGTAGCCGATTGGAGGCCATCCAAGAAGAGAGGACATCCATAGTCAGACACATCTGACTCACAGTAGCCACCGCATCGGCTGAATGGGTGTGGATGTAGGCTTGCACATCATCGGCAAATAGTTGGTGTAGAAGCCCCTGAGACGTCAACACACAGGAAGCGAGAGGTATGAATGAAGCATACACAACAGCCATACGACTGATATACGCACATACACACAAGGACAGGCAGATAGCTAGCTACATGGACAGACGGAAGGATGCGTACTGACAAAGGTCAAAAATTGACAAAAAAAACTGTAATTACTCACCAAAGGATACATACACTGACAGACAAACTGACAAACAGACAGACAGAACGCTAGACTGAAGCACAGACAGACTGACTGGCAGGTACAGAAAACGTGTTGCTGTCGTGACATGGGCCACTCCCTGATAATGGATTTAGGATTAAATGGATTTTGACGACTACTAAAACAGAAGCCCTCTCTGTCTCTGTCTCTGCCACCGCTGCCACTGCTGCACCGCATCGCTGCAAAGCGCCCAGGTGCGCCGTGCAATGAGACCGACGGCCTGTATGGAGCGCCGTGACCATCATAATAACCGGTGAAATCATTTGAATTCACCAGAGACGGCTTGTCTCTGATTGGCCTAATCTCACTGATACAGGTGCTGCGGACGAATCACGTACACGGCCGTTCAGTCATTATTCGCTGTTTTTTGTTCCTTCGTTGATTAATTCGGTCATTTCATCAGGTATTGATTTCATTTGGCCTTTTATTTATTCACTTATTCGAACTGTCACTCGCTATAATTATGGTAGTAATTCAACGTTCCTTTAGCTTATTGAATTCTTTTATTCTGCCATCCATTTTGTCACTCTTCCATTGATTCATTTTGTCACTCTTCCATTTATTCGATCATTCATCCATTCACTGGTCATTTGTTTATTCATTTGAACATTCAACTATTCATCAGATCCTCCATCCATTCATTTGAGCACAGAGTCAAGCTGACAAATAAATGCATGGATGGCCAATTTAATGCATGGATGACCAAATGAATGCGTGAATGGCCAGATGAATACGCGAATGGCCTAATGAATGCGTGAATGGCCAAATGAATGCGTGAATGGCCAGATGAATGTGTGAATGGCCAAATGAATGCATGGATAGATATCGTTCCTTGATTAACAAGCTTTATCTTTTAAAATCGTCACTGCCTTCGAAGTCGTCATTACCTTCAAAGTCGTCATTACCTTCAAAGTCGTCTTTAACTTTGAAGCCGTGGAGGCGCCAGGATTTCAGGTTGGGGGGGGGGGCTAAAGCTCCAAGTCCTTCCCTTTTGTCCCCTCCTCCCTGTGATTTGCAGTGATTTCCCACTTTTGGGGGCTGAGCCGCAGTTAGGGAGGGGGCTAAGCCCGCCCCCGATCCCCCTGGCGCCGCCACTGCTTTGAAGTCGTCATTACCTTCGAAGATTTGAATTCAATTTAAAACAATCAATCAATCAATCAATGAAACTTGATATAGCCCCCCTTCAAGATATCTACTCAGAGGCGCTCCCGGCCCAACCACGGCTGAAAAGAATAGTTTTCAGAGAATTATAAATTGCAGGTGAAGAGTTCCTAGGTAGGAGACGGAGCTCTAGAGGAAGCCCATTCCAGATACTCAGTCCGACAACCGAGAATGCCCGATGTTGCATTGTGGAAGTGCGTGCAAATGGGACACTCAGGTCACCGCGGTCTGCAGAGCGAAGGGGTCGGCGGCCAATATTGGCAGAAATAGAGCGACAGAGCTGCTGCAGATAAGCAGGTGCAGTACCAACGAGGCTACGCCAAACGAATTATAATATATATATATATACACAATTATAATATATATATACAATTATAATATATATATATATATATTGCCGTACAGAAGTAGATAGGTTATATTTTTAACTTGATCAGAATTTCCTCGGAACATGTGTTGCGGCCATTAAAGATGCATTGAGATAGTGTCTAGCGTGTGGGACTGTCAATCGAGAGGTCGTGGTTAAAATTCCCGCCAGGGCAGAAATTGGTTCGAGATTTCTGCTCCACCTGCGCCCCCCTATATAGCCAACTCAGCTATAAAGAGTACACTGACCGTACACTGCAGTTGGGAAGATGAGACGGCGAGGGAGAGGATTGGCCACACGTCCTCGTGTACGCGAAGGCTAAGAAAATGAAGTCGCTGACACTTCATGCCTATGGCTGCCTCAGGGCTAGCTCAAGGGACTGCTCTCCTTCTTCTTGAGTCATCAGATGTTAAAGTAGTGCATCACCAAACAAGGAATGGACAACAAGCAGTAATGACAGCGGAAGTGGTTTAAGCTCGGACCTCGTGAAAGTCCTCTTGTCATTCCAAGCGTAGAGGGCTTCTTAATTGAAGCTCCTTGGGATAATGCCTGACTGCCAAAAATATTAATGCATTTGAGCCGTTTAAACAATTCAGCTTTCTGTGCTGCAGAGGTGATGTATTAAGAGTGCTATACAATCGTTGAGCTCAGTTTTTTTAATTAAGTTCTACAAATATTTATTAATTTGTCTATTGTCTACTGAGAATTTGATCTGTTTAGATTTGCATCGCATTGGCAACGTCTGTGCACCTCCAATCTAATATAATGTGGGGCGCGGTGGTGTAGGGGTATGTTCGGTGCCTTGCAGCCGGAGGGTTGCGGGTTCGAATCCACCTCAAGCCGCCGCGTAGGGACCCTGGGCAAGTCCTTCACTCGCAATTGCTCATGCGCTTCGGCGTGAAACTCCGATTCAGTGTCCGCGCTGTAGTCGGGAGCGCCTCTGAGTAGAAATCTTGAAGGGGCGCTATATAAATATCTGAAATGAATGAATTAATTAATCTAACCTAGTCCAGCCTGTAGCCCATTCCAGTTTTAATATCTATAGCGGCATAAAAAGTGTAAATTATGACGGTGCCATCCATATAAGATTGGAAGTCCGATTGGAATACATATGCATAGAAATTAGAATTTATATGTTCTAATTTCTATGACTATGTATTCTAATTTATAATGTTATCTGTAATTGATTTTTTCTTCGACCTCTACTGATCTACGGCGCTATATAAATCGTCTTATTACATTTTTATTATTATTATAATTATGCATATATCGAGGGAGAATATATATGAGATAACTTACCATCGCATTTAAGGCCTTGATGGATGAGGCCGTAGAGCAGGGAGCCGCAGTGATCGCAAAACGTCGGACTTGTGTACGTATAGAGTTTGAATTTATGTTGATAGGTGGCCTGTAACGAAAAAGAAGCCGATCATCCCATCGATAAAGTCCGTCTTACGGCGAGCATTGGATATGTTATACATTTAGATACAAATACATAGACACAAACTTATGTACCAACATATACATATGTAAATACACTTGCCTACGTGTGCACACATTATACAAACAAACGTATATATACGTAAACATACTAGTGTAGATAGTTGCATAGGCTAAATACAGGTTTATAGATGAATGGAGAGACTTGATTTTTCTTGGCTTTACGAAGACTCCTGACATTCTTTACTGTCAACGAAATTTACTCGTCGCCTTTCGCTTAATTCAGTTTGAATTTAATCTATTTATTTATAAATTTGTTTATTTCGTCGTGTGTCTTTGATTAGACCGTGAAAGTAACCGACTGTTCCTCGGTGGGTCGGTGGGTGGGTCGATGGGTGGGTCGGTGAGTCCTTGGGCGGGTCGGTGGGTGGGTGGGTCGATGTGTACCATTGGGTGGGTCGGTGACCGACGGTGAGTGGGTCGGTGGATCGGTGGGTCGATGGGTAGGTCTGTGGGTCGGTGGGTCGGTCGATGGGTGGGTCGATGGGTGGATTGGTGGGTCGATGGGTGGGTCGGTGAGTGGGTCGCTGGGTCGATGGGTGGATTGGTGGGTCGATGGGTGGGTCGATGGGTCTGTGGGTCGGTGGGTCTGTGGTTCGGTCTGTCGGTCGGTGGGTCGTCAGTCGGGTGGGCGGTCGGTGGATCTGTGGGTGAGTCGGTGGGTCTGTGGGTGGGTGGGTGGGTCGGTTGGTCGGCCTTAGAGATCTGCGAAGAATGGCGCTGAATTATTAAGCCGTCAACTAGCATGGTACATGAGGCAATACTACCCTCCCTTGCTCCTTCCACCACGAATCATTCTTTGCCATTCGCTGTCTGCATGTCTGTCTGTCTGTATGTGCAGGCCTATTTGTGTGTGTGCGTGTCTGTCTGTTTGTCTTTGTGTCTGTCTGTCTTTGCGTCTGATTAGCTGTCTGTCTGTCCCTCCCACTCTTCCGTTGTATCTAAGTCTGTCTATCCTACCCACTCCGTCTGCCTCACTGTTTCCCTGTATCTGCATACGGTAAATGCGCCATGCTTCCCCCCCCCCCCAATCCCCATTCCTCCACCCGCATTCCCCTAAGGCCTTCGTCCTTCGACCGTTTTCTTGCACGCATTCATCCGTCCTTCCATCCGTTCATCTTCCTTTCAATACATCGACGTCCAGCCGTGGATTGTACATGTATGTGCGGTGGCGCGTTCCAACGAGGCCATGAATAATTCATGAGCGACACAACGAATAACGCCAGAGTCCATTCTAAAGAGGGCGAGACAGGCAGACAGAAAGACATACAGAGACACACATACACCCGTCCACACTTAGAGGAAGTGAGTTCACGAAACAGCACTGCAGATTTTGTTGCAATACTTGCATACTTGCTTGTTTAGTTCTTCCTTTTTTTCTTTCCTTTCTTTCTTTCTTTTCCTTCTTTCCTTTCCGTGTTTCCTTTCCTTGCTCGTTTTCATTGTTTCCTTCCCTTGTGTAATTTCCTTCTTTCCTTTCCTTCCTTTCTGACGTTCCTGTTCATCTTTCCTTTCCGTGTTTCCTTTCCATCTTTCCTTCCTTTCCTTCCTTTCTTTCTTCCTTCTATCCTCTTTCGATGTTTTTCTTTACTTCCTTCGTTTTTTCTTTCCTATATTTCCTCCATTGTCTTTTCCTTCTTTCTTCTTCCTTTCCTTCGTTATTTTCTTCCTTACTTCACTTTCTCATTTATTCATTGTTTCCTGCCTTTCATTTCTTCCTTCATTAATTTATACCATTTATATTCTTATCTTCCTTCCTTGATTTATTAATTCATAATGTCTTCCTTTCTTTCCTTCCTTCCTACTTTCCTTGCTTCCTTCATTATTTGCTTCTTTCCTTCCTTCCTATTTTCCTTGCTTCCTTCATTATTTGCTTCTTTCCTTCCTTCCTACTTTCCTTGCTTCCTTCATTATTTGCTTCTTTCCTTCCTTCCTACTTTCCTTCCTTCCTTGATTATTTCCTTCCTTCCTTCCTTCCTTTATTATTTCTTTCTTTCCTTCCTTCATTCTTTCCTTCCTAGTTCCCTTCCTTCTTTCCTTCGTTCCTTCGTTCCTTCGTTCCTTTCTTCCTTCCTTCCATCCCTACCTACTTACTGCCAACTCTGTCCATCCCTGCTTAAGTATCCGTTTGTCTCCATATTTCCTGTGGCAGGGCATAAAAAACATGAAGAAATTGAAATTTATTCAGACATATAAATAAAAATAGATTTAAACAAAAGATCTTATATTGCTCAGAAAATGCGAATGTTAGAGAGAAAGAAAGACAGACAGATAGACAGACAGACAGACAGGCAGGCAGACGGACTCAGTACAGTCTGTTCAATCTAAAATCAATTAGGAGCTGTAATGCTCATTGGCCAAATCGCTTCCATTCGTTGGTCGGGTCTTAAGGAGACCATCACTCAACCTCCTGACCAGTGACCAGCAGTCGATCGTTGAGGATCGGGTTTACCGGCAGATGGACCTCGGCATCAGGCGGCGTCAGAGGCGACGGTGGCGGCGGTGGCGGCTCCTACTCACGGCCGGGAGTGATGGGGCGAACTGCTGGACGGAAGATGAGGACGAGAAGCAGGAAGAGAAGGAAGGAAGGTAGGAGATGAAGAGGAGGTGGAGAAAGAGGGGGAGTAGAAGAATAAGAATGATTAACCGGAAGAGGAGGAGGAGGAGGAAGAGAAGGAGGAGAAGGAGGAGGAGAAGGAGGAGAAGAGGAGGAGTAGAAGAATAAGAATGATTAACCGGAAGAGGAGGAGGAGGAAGAGAAGGAGGAGATGAGGAGGAGGAGAATGAGGAGTAGGAGAATGAGGAGAAAGAGGAGGAGTAAAGAAGAAGAATGATTAACCGCAGGAGGAAGAAGAGGAGAAGGTAAATTATCAGGAGAAGGCGGAGGTGGAGTTGTAGTTGGAGGATGGTAAAGAAGAGGAGAAATTGGAGAATGATCAGGACAATTAGCGGAAGTAATGGGTGGAGGAAGAGGTGGAAGAAGTTGAGCAGGAGAAGGAATAGAAGGAAGAGGAATGAAAGAAAGAGGAAGATGGGTCGATTTTCATAAAGTTCCGGAGCAAATTGTAAAAAGGATATCAACGATTTCACCCGTGCTCGTCGGGACTTCTCGATTGCGGCGCCACGGATCTGGAATACTCTTCCGCCATCTGTGCGTGCCACTAATGCTGCATATGGCTACATGGTTTTCTCTCGACTCTTAAAGACGCTCTTTTCAGCTGTTTGATGGTCAGGTGTTGAGCGCTTCTGTGAGACTCTTAAGTGGCGCTATATAAATGTCTTGTTACATTACATTACATTGCAGCGACACCCAGGTAGAAATCGAGGAAGTAGAGTAAAGGCGTAGAGGAAGCGGAGAGACGGGGAGATAGAAGGATAGTGGGATGATTTAAGGGCTCAGTGGGAAGAAACACAGAAAAACAACAAAGTAACTGCAAAAACAGTAGAAGGAAAGAATGAGGTGGAAGGAGGAAAAGTAATAACGCATGAATAAACGCCATCAATGTATACACTTCGATAATATAATCAAACCGATCTTAACTCGCCATCCAATTTATTTATCAATTCAATCCATGAACGAAGCTGGTTTTGAGATGTTTAGGAGTTCTCTACATCCGGACAAATCCATATTGGTCTATCTGTCTGTTGGTCATGTCTGTCTGTCTGTCTGTCTGTCTGTCTGTCGGTCGCTCTGCCAATATCCAAAGATGTATTTTAATCTATTTTTTTACTGGAGTAGGGCACCAGCGCATTCACTTGCGATGTGTTTTGTATAGGCAGATGCAAGGAAGGACCGTTTTAACTGTTTATGAATGTTACAGAGGCTATGTTTTATAATGCGTACAGACGCAGATTTATGTACAAATACACACAGACACACAGACACAAA